>CAAKHC010013449.1:8501-31381 GCA_901007825.1 Macroramphosus scolopax
TCCTTAGCATGTAAATAAGAGACTGTATGAAGGCGAGATGTTCCAGAGGAGACGGCTCTTTACGACGATGAGCCATAAAGACACTGTGTCCCCCACCCCACCACCACCACCACCCCCCCTCCGCCCTGTCAGTAACGGCTGCCTTCCGTTGCCACGCTAAGACGATTGATGGCAGGAGTTGTCACGTCTAATGAGGAATCTCGTCAGATAAGAGTGTGTCCGTTCTCGCTGTTGATAAGTGGCAAATGTTCCGTACGGTGAAGGACTGCGGGACGCGCAGCGCCAACGAATCCGCACACACGTCATTCTCTGCAGCTCATCCGAACCACAGCTCTTGCTGTGCGGTGAGCCAAAATACCAAATATTTATAATATTGAGCTGAATGTCATCAGAGGTAGATGGAGACGGTGTTATTTTCTATGCTACCTGATAAAATACTAATGTGCTCAGTTGGAGGAAAATACTGGTCTTGTTGGACTTTTTAGCTCGTATGGATTTTCTCCATCACTTCAGGTACATATAAATGTTACATGGCGAAACTACAGCGGGCGGGAGGATCAGCGAATCAAAGTAACATTAACGTCTGCCGCTGAGATCAGTGAGGCATCAAACAGGAGGAGAAGGACCCAGATATGGAGGGTAGATACTGCCAAAATAAAACAAATGGAAAATTGATGAAAATTAAATAATGTTAGAAATATATTTGGTGTTCATTGTTTTTATTAAGTAATGCTTCTGGATATCTTTGTTTTATATAACCTCCTTCATTTATTTACATTCCATTTGCTGAATTATTTTTTTAATCGATTGATTAATCGTCTATCTCCTTCCTTGCCCGGCCGACGGTTCGGGAGTAAGTCATGTAAAGTCAATCTGTGACCTCCGATGTGAATCGACCAATAAGCTGCAAGTCAAATAAAGAAATGTTAACGTAAAAGAAAAAACAGCAAGAGGTACGTTCGGATAAAATAAATACGAGTTAAAGTAAAATGGACAGAAATACTCAATAACATTTAAAACCGATTTTAAAAAAATAAATAATTAAAAATTTAAAATTAAATGAAAATATAAATCAATAGGTTAAATTATAGAAAAGTAAATAAATGGAAAAGAAAATTAAAACATGCAAACATTTATGGAACATTTGATCGATTAATGAATTAATGTTGCATTTAATCTTAATATAAATGTTTGAAAATTCAGTGAATATTTATTTATTTTTTAATTTGTAGACGTTCTGTCCTCCGCAGAGCGTAATCATTCAAATGTATTTCACTCATCTAAACGGCTCATTTGATCTGGTCGGGCAACGAAGAGCAGCAGGAATCAACTCGCTCAGTCAACATTATTTGACTTCATGCATATTTCGATTGGACTTTCTAGAAAAAAACATTTACTGCTGCTGATATTAAGCTTCATGTGAAGCATCAAACTCCCTCATATCAAAGTTGCCTTAAATTATAGAAACTGATTACATGACGGAGAATGACTTTCTAAATGCTACCTACAAAATAAAAGCTCCGTCCTTCTGTAAGGGATATATGAGGCTAATGGAAACGTGCCAAAAAAGCAAAGAACACCAGTATTTTCCTTTGAATCCTCCCGTCACAAGTCCACTGCCCTTTTCGCTACACGTCGTGACTGCAGTCTGAGTGATCCGTCTTCACCCAGGTGATATCGTTCGGGACAAACAACCTCTTCCATAAAGATGCTTATCAACGGGCTCCTGACCTTTGACACGAGTGGAATAATGTCGTAAAGGTGCGTCCTCGCCTCGACTGGAGAAGGTCACAACATTATCCTGCAGCAGGAACACTGAGTTTGGTTTTTAATGCGATTTAGCAAACAAAACAAACAAAAAAAAATAATCCTCCTTAAACAGCAATTACTTCAAGACGTCCTAATTACAGTTTAACAGCTTTGAGATGAAGAGGTTGAGGCGGGAGGGCAGAATAATATCAACAAGAAGAGGCTCTGCCCTCTCTTCAGCAGAAGGCCAGCCGGAGAAGAGGCTGACATTTATCAGACATTTGAGGCAGTAGCAACATAACATAATGGCATAATTGCAATATATTTTGTTCCCTCTTTTCTGTACTCTAAATCAATCATCCGCAGCACATTAAACAATCCAACTTGATAACGGTGGCTGAAACATTCTTTATGCTCGGCTATTGTGCACACGACTTCTCCTCTTTTGTTTTGTTTACTAGCTTGTTGCCGAAGCTGCCAGTGTGCAAGTGGCCATTTCCGACTGCAGCAGTGTTGCCGTGATAAGCATTAAATGGGTTTAAGAAAGCCCTTCACTCCCAAGAAAGCTGCTTTTTTTCCTGCCTGGAGGTACAATGTGAGGTCTCAAACGGGAATCAACATGACAGCACCAAAAGCTTTTTTTTTTTTTCTTCCTCTTCAGTCTTCACTATTTTCTGTCTTCACACAGGATGTCAGCATATCGCCATTACTAAGATGTGCTTGTGTTTTCCTATGGAGAGCGTAATTGCCTCCGAGCATTGGCGCAACCCTTCAGCTGAGATAACAGAAAAGTGTTGCACATCGTAAAACAAACCAACCGCCAAAATGTTTTTATTTTCTTCCAAATACGAACTCGTCGTCGGTGACGCCGACGTCCTCTTTCTCCGGATACGATAGACCTGTGGTTGTTGATGTGTAGACATCCCCCCCACCCCCCACCCCCCCTGCAGGCTCACCTCTACTATTACGCTGGTGACAATGTGATTGAGCAGTTGTTGTCGATGTAGAAACACTTTGAGAGGTTGTGGTAGTGTAAAGGGGGGCCGCCCGACGTCATTGGCCATTCATTAATCTGCTTTGTAAAACGTGACTTTTGTACTGAATATTTATATGACACGATTAAATATCTTTAAAAATCAGGCTCTTTTATCTTCTTTTTGTGAAATATTTTTACGACAATTTTCTTTTGCGTCAAGATATCTGAAGCACTTTTTTTTTTTTTTGGTAACATGCTACAGAATAATGACACGATCAGCGTTTCCATCGGTTCCCTTCAGTCCTCACTTTTACCAAAGACCCCCGAGGCAACTCTGACCGCTCGACAGCCGTATTGATAACGCCTCCGGGCAGATACTTCAGGCTCTCCACAAACCTAAATGCCTCCTGAGAGGCACAACTGCAGTTTCAAATGTTACCTGAGATTCTAACTTTGGAATCAACAGTCAAGTCTGGTTAAAAAAAAAAAACGGTGACTTAGCACCAAAGTACGATTTTAAATACCTTTGTTACTCTTTTAAGTTACGACGCTTGCAATGTTTTTCAGGGTGAAGAACGTACAACTGCCAAAGTGTTTCCTCTCTTTCACACGATAAACAGAATTATACCGACAGAATTATTTAGCTACCGTTTGCTACAGGCAATGAACGAGCAGCTAAAAAGAGACGAGGACCAGCTGTTGATAATGTTTTGTATCTGGAATACAAGAAGAAACACCCACCTGGTTGTTAGTGTAGAAGTCTGTGCAGTGGGTAAAACTCACAACCCAACAACGTAAGAGACGCTCGACCCCATGGATTGTAGCCTCCTTCTGTTCAGCTATCCAACCATGTTGACGAGTGTAAGTTCGATATCTGAACACGATGCATGTTATACTAGTGTTAGCCGCATTGCTATTAGTCAGCCAGGTAATTACACATTTCCTCAAAAATCTACCATTCCCGTCCTGATCTTGCATTTTGCAAAGATATATCTAGATTTACCTCCGCAGTGAAAACGCTCCTTTTCTTCTGGTTCCCTTGAAGCTGCTAGATTGGTTTTCCTGGCTGTTAGCAGTAGCTACAGGTTAGCTACAGGTTAGCACTGTCACCTGACAGCAAGAAGGTCCTGGGTTCCACTGGGAGGGCCGCTCGGTATCTTCCTGTGTGGAGTTTGTATGCACGGGTTTCCTCCGGGTTCTCCGATTTCCTCCCACAGACCAAAAGCATGCAGGTAGGTTGATTGGAGCCTGTAAATTGGTTATTTGTCTCTATGTGTCAACCCAGGGAGCTTCTTGTTTGGGATCTGTTCAAGCTCCTATGCACAGGATAAGCAGAATAACACAAGGATGGAAGATGGGGCGAAACACTAAACACTTTCCTACTGCCACTTAAAACAGGAGGGTTCATATTTTGACAGGTCCATGTTCTTGTGCAAACTATTCTTCCTCCTCTAGGAAGGAGGAACATTAAATGTTTAATCTGAAATGTGATACAAGCCGACGGGCTAACAGGCTAGAAGTGTTCCATCCTCGCAGGTATGCGTGTGCTGTTATCTACAATAAATCTCAGTATAAAACTCAACATGTCAGATAGTAATTCATATCATGGCCGTGGTTAAATAGCTGGATCCAGGGGCTCCTGAAGTGAGGAAATTGTTAATTAGACAATCTATAATTAAGATCAGCGAGACAGCCAATCAGATTTGTCAAAAAGGGTGAAAAAGGAGAAGCAGACTTTTTTTATGATTATTACTGGAATAATTATTAGGAGGATGAGTGGCGTGTGAGACAGATGGCGATATCGTACATAAATGAGTTTTCTAATTTAGGCAGAACAGTACGATCAACAACGTATTTGATTATTGACTCAAACTTTATTTACAATATTAACTTTTGACGATTTGTTTAACATTCACTTGAAAACTTGTTTTCGTTTTGGCATGTCATCAGTAACAGTGTGGACTCCTGCTCGAGCTAAGTTAGTCGTCATTTCATCATTATTTAACAATTAAACAGCATCATCAACATAAAAGGACAACATAAGGCCTCTGACAGTCCTATAGTACCAAACAGCATAAAACATGACGACATCTTGCTTCATTTCAGAGTCTGTTTGCCTTCTGTCCCGATTTTTTAACTTCAAAAAGGGTCGACGGAAAAAAACAAACCGAACCCTAAATCGCCGGGCTAAGAGTTACGCAACCCTACTGGTCCTCACCTACGCCACATATATATTCATACATCAAATCACGCACCAGCGAGCACATTGAGGAAGCTCTATTTTGCCCGAACACCTGCCACGTTTGCACACAGGGTTCCTTAATGTTGACGTGGGTCCTGATTGGCCAACATAAAAAAAAACAAAAAGGTGCTGTCACTTCCTGCATTCCTCCGCCTCGTCGGTCTCCTTCTCCTGCCGCTCCCGTTCTCGTCTCATCTCCTTCAGCTCCTGTCTGTATTTCCGCTCGATGAAGCGCTTCTGATGAGCCATCTGTGGGAAGTTATCTGGTACGGGAGGGGAGGGGGGGGAGAGAGGAATCAGAGAGAAGTCGACCAAGAAGAACAGAGAGAAGAGAGACTTCGGGATAGGAGACGAGGTCAGCAATTTAGGTGCTTATATTGCACTGGTGATGGTTTTTCATTGCAAAGTGTCAACGCTGTCACTTTGGTCCAATGAGGCGAAATACTTGAGGCGGGCGGCGCAATGAAATTGCCCCTCGTGTTGTTATTCCATTAATAATGACGCCGTTACATGAAATTAGACAGGCCCTGTTTGGTTTCAGCGCACTGACTATGAGATCTGATAACATAATTACAAGTGAACTTTTCTAAATTAGATCTGTAATAAGATGGTGTCGTGTGGCAGTGGAGGACGTTGAACAACAAGCGGGGGGGATGTTAACATATCGACTGTGGAGGAAAGCACAAAAGAGCTTTTTTTTCTAATGCACAGATAAACGTGGCGTTTCTATTTAATGACATTACAAACTGCTGGTTGGCATTTCATGATTAAACTGGAGAAAAACTTAACATTCCTGAACATTATTGTTGAAGCCTCGTTGCTGTGTGTGCGTGGCTGATAGAGCGCGAGGCTCCCGAAGCCCGAGAGTGTCGTGACTGAACCCGCCCTGAACCCGCCAGCCAGCCGGACTTTAATGTCCCGACCTAATCCCGACCAGAGTCTGAGAACATGCTGGAGCATCCGCCAGCATCATGCATTTGTTGTCATGTAAGTTAAATAGCACCCACACACACAGACGCAGACACCCACACATACAGACACCTACACACGCCAGAGTATCAGGAGTACCACAGACAGTCAGGTCCATCGTTTTATTTTTACACTATATTATATTAATAAACCCGGATGCACGACAGCACAGCCGACATGACCGAACACGGACGTTATTTCTATATTTCTGTCCGTCAGGTTCCGACAGGTCCCCGCGGCCTCGGGCTGGGATATTCATGCTCTAATGGCTAAACGCACTAAAAAAAGCGTTTGAAAATATCGGAGGATCTGACAAGGACAGAGGAACCGGCAACAAGGGATGTGCAGAAAATCAAAATACAATACTCAAAGGAAGCAGAAACAATGCGAGGGAAATATATTTCCTGGAACTTAAGTTGCTCGTTCGTATTCGGGGGAACAAAAGTGAGCTGCTTGATTGAAAATAAGAATTTTCCATTCAATAGTTAAGAAAAAAAAAAAAGGAGGCTTGATTGAACCCGACGACCCGGCAGGTAGCTCTGTTTGTTATATCTGATATTCTGGTAAATGTTCTGCTCTTATTGACGCGGCCGGGTCTTTGCAGGCCTCCTTTGATTACAAACGCTCGGCGGTTTGTGTCAACTCACTGAGAAACACATTTGACTGTGCAGCTTTTCGGGTCAGCGACCATGACTATGCAAACCTAAACAAATCGGAGTCGGTCAATACCTTTTTTCCACTGAAGTGTTGAAGCCCAGTTTAATGACAAACAGAGGGAGGGGCCATCAGGACAGTGACGCCTTGTTGCTAACAGCAGGCTGAACCCGTAAAGTACGACTGAAAACTGACTTTAATTTAAAAAGAGAAGGATTTGCAGCCTCTTGTAGATGGTGTATAATCAAGGGAAAGGTTAAATAACCCTGTAATATTTCATATTTAGTGGAATCTCAAAGCTCAAGTCTGTTAACTTTAGGCGTCAGCAGATATTTGATGCTCTGCAAGTTTTTTTTCTGCTTTTATTCTGGTTCTTAAACGAGTGGCGAACATGCTTCCCGGGGCAGAATCCCTCACGACTGGGTCATAAAGATCCTCCTGTTCCATGTCTGTATGTTTTATATCACCGCCCTGCTGCATCGGGTCCTAAACGTCAGAGGGACTCGTGTTGAGAAACACATTTTACTGAGAACGGACGCCCTTAGAGCTGAGTCAGCACTTCGGCCTCACACTCGGTAGAACCACAATATGTGTCACTGTCGGACCACTTGTTCATGAGCAGATAGTTTATATCATCGTCCAATAACGGGGAGAATTTAATTACTACTATTGTCTGGACGGAGGAATAACAGCTGATAATACGGCGCCTTCGGGTTTCAGCCAGCTAGTCGACGATGTGTGTTTTCCGGAAATGGCTGCCGCCGCTCGCCCGGCGTCTTTGTGTTTAACGTCCCCTCCCCCCCTCCCCCCTCCTCCCCCCTCCCTCGCTGGTGCTGATAAGCGCTTCATTAACAAATCACTGGTTTGGAAAGACATTAGTCAGTTAATAAAGAATGCCTTGTCTAACGTCTCATTAAGAAGACTCTCGTTTAAGAGCAGCAGAGGCCACGAGAATCTGTTTACTGCGACGAACGATTCGCTGCAATTGTTTTTGTTTTGATATTACCGGGATCTATTTGTGTTTTAGGCTCAGGGTCAGACACATCACGCAAATTACTTTGAGCTCTAAGAAGATACGATGGGTGATGTTTATTATTTTCTGTCATTTTATCGTAATTGGCCTCAATTACTAATACAAAACACTAAATACAATAAATACAACACTTTTTTTTAACTGATTACCAGGAAGTAATTGCCAAATAACACTTTAAGGTCTTACGTAAAGGATAATTCCGCTGTTTTTCAACCTGGGCCCTATTCTCTGATGAATGGGTGTCGAAAATCTTCCGAGTCCGAGTTATTATCAGTGTCTGATAACGAGGGCCAACGTGTACAATGTCTCATTGAATCACCACCATCACCGTCATTGCCAGAAAGTAACAACTATCTCACACACTGTCGTCTTCCAGCGACAACTTCCTCCAGAGAGGGAGATAGCACACATGTCTGACGTGGTAGGGTCCTTTTAATTGACGGAGAATTGCCCTGTACTGTATGTTGCAGCCACTTTGCTGTTATCAGCTATATTGGTCTCGCTAAATGCTCCAACACTTGTAATTATTGGGACCCTATGAGTCATTTGGACCCCCCACCCATCGGGAAAAGTGGCCTGGGTTGAGAAAAAAAATTAGCAACTAGTTCAGAAAACCAGCAAATGAAACCAGAGCTGCCAATCACAACACGTGTGTTTGACTTGAGAAAAGAAGCAGACGATGTATTCCTGCTCCCGCAGACACAAAGTTCTTCATTACGGCGGCGGAGAGGCGAAAGGCCCCCGATAACGGCGACATCCCATTAAAAAAGAAGATGGATCAAATAAAAAACGGTCCGAATGAAAGAACGCACTGACAAGAAACGGTCATTGTCAAGACTGTTTGACACACACAACACACGCGTGGGTACACACACGGAAACACACAGGCTATTTCAATGTGCTTTCAGTGAGTAAGCAGCACTCGGTGAGCCTTGCAGAGAAAACTAGATATTGAAGCTAAAATATGGAAATCACCAGCGTTTTTCCCTGGGAGATGACTTGAGAATAAACCACCCAGAGGAAAGAAAAAAAAATAAGAAAAGCTTTGGTCATTTACATTATTTAACATGTAGTGCAAGAGCAGGAACGGGGGGTTGGGGGGGGCCGAAGAATCCTAGAGGCTTTTCCGTTTCAGTCTGTGTTGGGCATCCCAAAGACATATTGGAAATTCTCCGCTGTCCAATCGTTCTGAAGAAAAAGCACCTTGGAGAAGCAGCGTAATCTGCATACTGATTAGCTTTGGCTAAGGCGTTAGCGCACTTAGCGCGACTCAGGTCTTTTTGTTGATCGACAGTGCGGTAATTCCTCTCAAGGACGAAGGCTGCGGTACTGAGGTGTGGAAGCGAAGTTGCTCTGGAGCACGATCGCCGTCTGGGCCTCAGCAACAACGTGGCCTGATATAACCCGCCCGACAGCGGCGCGTTGAAAATGCACGCTCACGAAGCGGCTGGCTGTGGAATCCGTGATGAGGGATCAGCTCCCCGTTTAAGGGCACGCGCACATGTAGTGTCCTCTCACTATTCAGGCTGAGCAACGGGCTGTGAGTCGACTCCACAATAGACTAGAGTCTATCACCGAGAGCTGACGCACACTGAATCCATCAACAAGCCAATAGCAGAGCGATGGCGATGAAGAGATTTCCCTGCCATGCTAAAGGGCAAACAAAAGACCAAAGCCGGTGAATAGAGATTCTGCATACTGTACTTCGCTCTGCCTCGATCCATCCAATGCTTTTATCCGGAGATTAAGGGGTTTAGAGAAAGCGGAGGAGAAGAAAGTAGTTCCCTTCCAGCCACATGGAAGCTCCTCCTCTCATTCAACAGATATTGCATTGTTGGGAAAACAAGCAGCTGTGAGGAGGCTGGGAAACGGGATAGGGATGGAGGCTTTTGAGCGAGATTGGAGAATATACAGACGGGCTCTGGACGATCTGTAACAATGAATGATAAATGGTTAAGCCATCTCCATGTATTTTTGATGTCGCCTCAGCAGTAACAGTACACGGAGCCTCGGGGCCTTAGAAACACTGTCGACTCCTTCCTACTGCCAAGTCCGCGCCCCTACCTGGCTGCTCTCAGCTCGATTTGTTTGCACACATGTTTCTCCCAGTCTGGGCCTTGGTTAACATTTAATACTGCCTTGACAGATGCAGGCAGGAGACTGTCAAAACGAGGCCCATCAAGTGATAAAATGTGAATCAGCTGAGCCACCAGTGAATCGACTTCAGCCTGCACACATGCCAGATATCGGGCACCAGTCTTTTTTAATGAGCTCCGAGCTGTCTTACTGAACGCAGCCGTGTTTCTCACCTCTCCGACACCGCTGGAGCCGCTGATTCTGTCAGCCAGGAAAAGCTCTGCACCGGAAAGGAAAAGTTCAATCCAGCTCAAAGTGCTCCTGATACGCAAGCAGGCTTTAAATAAAACATGGAAATGAATCCTGACACATCGCCGGGAGATGTTTTTCGATCCGAGTAGCAACACAAGGTAGGGATTGTTGTACAAGTCGAGTAATGGTGCAGCCAATGCTGCAGCGAGGGCCAACAAGACAATCGATGACGAATTACATGACACCGGGGCTAATGTCCTTGATTAGTCCTGCTATGGGAACAAATGAAGCGAGGCCCCTGACAATCACACTTGAGACAAAGCAGCTCCAGTAGAAGTTAATGCGTCAGGCGGGTTTTACAGCAGACGGTCTTCAGTCTCACAGTCAAACACACTCTGCTGAACTCTGCTGACTGACCTTTCAGATTTCTCTCTACAGGAATAGATTGAATGGAATTAGAGATGCATATTTAAAAATATGAGTCACACCTGCGTGGTTCATGTCTGGACAGACAGTCAGACACAGACAGACAGACAGAAAGACGGACGGACGGACAGAGATTTTATAGTTGCATATATTCTGTATATCTGCATTGATAAACAACTACAAACACTTTAAACGGGTTAATATCTTCCCAATATTGAAAATATTTAAACCTCAGCACCTTATGAGCATTTTGTTCATTAAAAATCCCGTCAGGCTAACCTGATATGCCCAGCAGCGCTGGATGCAGCTGTGGGGGGAGGGGGGGTTGTTGGACATGGTCGGGTGTAAATTAGGTGAAAACACAAAGTCAAACAACCCTCAAAACTCGAAGCAGCATTTTGCGCCAGAGGAGGGAAGACTTGGAAGGGATTTTATATTAACTGACCTTTTAAAAGGCATTCGCTAATCTAGTCACATGAAACAGCAATTTATGGGGAAGGAAATGTTCATTTACTCGCAATGAGCATCTATCAATCATGGTGACAGAGGTGTACACTGGGGAGAGGAAATGGGAGGAATTAAGGGAGGGGAGGAAGACACGGGAGGAAGAGAGTGTGCACTGAACTACGCTCCCTGACAGAGGAGGGAGGGGGGCCGAGGGAGTCTGAGACAGAGGGAGCGCTGTACGTTACAACACTAATATTTAATACGAAGCTAAAGATTGGGGCGAACAAACGGACGAATCAATCACAGAGTGGCTGGAGGCCTCATTTACGAGCCAAATGAAATCAAACTCGACCTTCCTGCCCTTTGTGGGTCCTACGCGCCCGTTCCGGCAAAGCCGTCTGTGTTCACCTGCAGCTAATTAGTGGAGTTAAGAACATTTGATAAATGCCGTCGTCACAGGGTTAGCAAGCCCAAAAAATGACTCCTTAACGCAACTTTTTTAAATGTCTACAGTGCAGATGTAGCAGTAAATGGGTGGAGGATGAAGGATGAGCTCGTTTAGCTGCCGGTGAACGAGACAACGCACACGACTTAAAAACAAAACGCTATTTTCCTTAAGTGGTGGATGATGACATGACGGAAATCAGCCGAGGAGTGAAGTAGCTCACGGGGACGCATCAGAGCCAGTCCTCCAGATCTGAAGAGGAGCGCCGAGCCTGAGAGAGTCCCTCAGCGTGTGACGACTCGCTCTCATGGTCTATAAAAAAAAGGGCTTGAAAACACAGCAACAAAAAAAAAAAAAAACGAAAGGAACTTCGCGTGGCCCTCGAAATGAACCTCCAGTGGTTCCCCCGAGATGATTGACATGGTCGGGGATGCTAAGCATTACCTGTTCTTGGTTCTCCATCTCTAGGCTCCGTGCCCGAGCTTTGGGCTAGCACTTCAAACACCCTAATATCCTATATGGTGCAGCCAACCGGCTGGTCGGGCCACAGCTCTCTGCCAGACATCTTGCATAATGTGCAGCCAAGGCTAATAGTCAACACTGAGACAAAGCGTATGAAAGGCTTAAAGTGTGAGGGTGCTTGTGTGTGTGTGTGTGTGTGTGCGTGTGTGTGTGTGAGGAGGCGATGGGTTCATGAAGCCAAACACAACTCACATTTTTCGAGCGCATCCATCGCAGCTCCCATTTCCGCCTGTTGGATGCTAGATTAGGAGGCAGAGAGAGAGAGAGAGAGAGAGAGAGAGAGAGAGAGAGAGAGAGAGAGAGAGAGAGTGAGAGAGAAGGGGAGAAAGGGTCTTCAGTATAATCAAATTTTCAATTTTTTTTCAAATTCTGGGAAAAGAAACGACAACAAAAAAAAAAAAAAAGACAGGCCCAAATATTGAGCGGATTATCCGAGGTGCTTTATATTTGTTGGAAGGAGCCCTTTTGCCAAACAATCCCAGGTAACACAGTGCACACATTTCAATAAGGTAAGCCTATTGGTGGCTCGGCGCTGGGCACTGTTTACGCTTCCGATTCACCGTCCCTCTGTATATATATTCTGTGCGCCGTGTGATCGTCGCCCGGCAGCGGAGGTGGCTCGGAGCTTAAGTCATGTAAATACAAAAACAGTAAGCTGTCAAAAGATCCGACGGAAGGGACAAAGTTATCGCCAGCTTAAGAGCACGAGAGAGCGCTTTCAAGTTGGGGGGCCGTGGAGGGGGGGGGGGGATTTCCACACGTGGTGGGTTTGGTTGGGGGTGGGTGTGAAAGATGTTTGATGGATTTAAGTTTCATTTCTCGCAGGCTCAGCTGCAGCTTTATCTCCGGCCACTCCATCCCTGAAAAGGCCTTCGTGCGGAGATTCGCTTTTTTTCTTTACTTTACAAAAGTGTGAATGCACGGGGAACGCACAGGTGCCAAACAAACACACCCCCCCCCCCCCTCTGTGTGGCTGGGATGACAGTCTCACAGACGATGCCTGACTCCCCATTCTGCACATAGTGATATTTCCATAAGACAATTTACGTTGAATCCATAATGAATCGATTCCCTTCATTCCGCTGGATGTTTCTCCCGATAGGATAGGCCAACAAGGGCTTAATTGCTATAATAAACACCATCAATAAAGCGCAGCCATTATTCTCGAGCCCCATTAGCGGTGCACTAGAGGAAGGGAGAGCCTTGTCCTGTTGTGTCTTATTACACCGGAGCGTCTTCACTCACCTTGGGCCTTTGCCACAGCCGATTCGCTCCCCTTTGAAATACACCGCCACTGTGTAGGTGCGGGCGTGCGACGGCCCCACCGTCTGCAGGGTCCTGCGACAACACAAACACACAGAAATATAGGATGAGAAGGGAAGGAGAAATAAACACTTAGACCCAGGAGGAAGGTGCAAGGACACTCGGGGACTTTTCCCTTCGGAGGAGAACGGGAGGTTAAAAAGAAAAAAGGTTTCAATTGGAACAAATATAATTCGGTAGGTTGAGAGGAAGCGGGTGGTGTTTTTATTTAGTAGCTTGCTTTGAGAGTGCATCGAAGCCATCTGTACATCACACACACACATTTATATATAAAACCTTATAAAGCCTCGGTAACTCCCCGAACTCTTCTTTCACACTAAGATCGCTGTTTCACACGAGCAATGAAAAATGACGAGTTGGGAGAATAATTGAAATACAAGAAAGTCTTTTGAGGAAGCTTCACGAGTCCTGAAAGGTAAACAATGAAAAAAAAAAGCTACAGAGGGAATGAAAAGCAGAATAAAAAAGCCACTTGACTGATGTACAGATGTGCCTCGTTGTGTGTTATTTCTGCAGGGACGTACGTAACCGACAGCAGACAAAACTTGGGAGATGTTTGAAATGTTAACATTAGCATAAACATCTCCGACCCAAGCTGTGAGTCACCTAAATTATTCACAGACAATTTACTTATTTCAGGAGAGCGATCCATTTTTAATGCAATGTGGTCACTTATGACTCGCCATCAATAATTCAGCCCCCTTTCTCACTTACAAACGACAACGCATGTAGCGTGTGCGCGGCTAAATGAGACTCTTGTGAGCGCGGCTCCAGCCAAATCTCAACAAGGGAGGCGAGGAGGAGTGTGTCACTCGGAATTATCACGGTGTTAAAATAACACAAGAATGAGCGGGAATGACAAAAGGGAGAGTCTTCGAAGGCTGCTGGGAGGTTGTCGACTTCAAGGCTGCGCGGACGGCAGCGCGAGGAGAGAAGAAAGAGCCCTGTGGTCGGTGTGCGGGAGCTTCGGCTGACGCTGCTTCCTCACTCAGGACCGATCTCTCTGCGCCGAGTGTGCATGTGTCTGCTCCCTGGTGTGTCCTAGCCAGACAAGACGTACAGTAAAGTAATGGTGCCGGGGTTGAGGTGCAGATCTGTCACCAGCCAGACACGTCCACCAGGGAACCTTTAACAGGGGGCTCAGTGCATTAACTCCCTCACATCCCCCTCCTTGATGTGTCCTCTCCTGCCCTCCCTCTGTCATTGAGTCTCTTTCAGTCTGACTCACTTTGTTTCTTTAAATCTAAAGAAACAAACCTTTAAAAGAGCAAGAAGGAAATGTTCTAAATGTATATGATTCATATGTTATCAAGCTGCCGGGGCGAGGCCGCTCGCCCGTGCTCGCCATGATTGGCCGCTATTGTTTATAATCAAAGAAAGAAATAATTACACTCAAGGCCTCTAATTAATCTGTGGCTGGTGTGACGTCGGCGCTTCTGGCTTTTCCTGTGTGTTTCAAAAACGCAGAAACTCAAGTCACCCTGGAGCTCTATTTGTTTCTCCTTCACGTTCTAGACTTGAAGGCAAGAGTTGATTGTGGTGTCAGAACTGTGCTGTGTGGAAGAAAGAAAAAAAAATGGCCATTGGTCAGGCGGATGGACAGAATAATAAACAATGAGGGGCTGAATAGATATTCAACTAAATACAAGGACGGGAGGAGGAGGAGGAGGAGGGAACTGAGCACATCCTCGATTGTGGAGTCCAGCGGACTGTTCCGTCTTCCCGGTGCCCTTGTGCGACGAGCTGACCCCTTTTTTTCTTCTCTCTCGGAAGAAAGAAACCGTGTTTGTCAGTTGCCATGGCGACAAATACACTGCCTCATGACAGCTCTCAACAGCATTCTGTCAAATGACACTTGCTCCTTGACCTTTTGTCAAATACGAGGTCTCTTTGGGCGCACTTATTTATCACAACAACGGGGACCTTTACACAGCTATTCACCATGTTCGGGGAGCGATGGCGAGGAGAAAGGAGTCCTGTAAATTATGTTTTGTGCCATTTCATTTTTTTCTGAATGTGTCCCGAGGCCCCGCGTGACGCCGGATTGGAGCAATCACTACTGCTGAGGTTGTGTCGCGCCGGAGAGATGGAAGGAATGTGTGGACGAAAAAGCTTATATCGGATTCTTCCAGACAAAGTATTTAGTAGAATAAACACGCAGCGATATGACAGTGAGACAATAGTCAGGGCAGTGAGTCCTTATATCTCGGAGTTTATCATGCCGGGGATTCTCCACCAAGGTCTCGTAAACCAGAGAGCTCTTCTCTAGTTGCTCGGGGATACGTGTTAGAAGTGTGGCTTGGGGCTATGTGGGGGAAGAAGAAGAAAGAAAAAAAAAAGTAGCCTATATAAATATATATAAATACAAAAAAATATATATTCAAACATCCAGCCGGCTGCAGCATCAAACCGGCGTGTGTTGCGAGCGCTACCTAGAAAGCAGAGCGGCTCCAAATGCAGGATAAATGGGTGAAATAGATCCCCTAAAAGTTATGGATAACAGATGTAAATAATTCATAGAGAAAGGGCAGCAACAGAAAGATAAATTGAATGCTGTAAACAGAGGATTTGGTAGGAGATGGGGAGTGAAGATGGACGAGGGGCAGCGGGTGGGGGCGGGGGTTGTTTTGCTGCCAGGGCTCGGCGAGGGTGAGAAGCCTGGCAGCTGAGTTCTGCTCCTACTGGAGCCTCGCAGTGAACCAGACGGGAGGGCTCACGGCGAGGGGGGGTTGGTAATGACAGAAGTCTGGAATAAGTTACCTTAAGATAAATGTTTGAGATAAACGTTTGTTCTCTCTTCCGAAGCTGTTTCGGGATCAGACCGCCGTTTGCAGAGTTGCACGTTAATGAGCAAAAACTATTGGATTGTTTTATGACTTCCGCTTTGAGGTGATGAAGCGTCGCAGTCATCGTGTAGCTAATTATAATGCCGGAGCAAGAACAACTTGCACTTGTTTCTTGGTAGATTTTTAGAGGAGATGCATATTGGTATTGCAGTGTAGCATGACGTTCTGTTAAAGACTTGCACAATAGGATTTATAGAGGAGGTTCTGTGACTGTCATCAGGACTCGTCCCTGTGGTTTCTCGGGTCTTACTTGTACAGTGGGATGTCGGGCTCCTTGCCCTCCGTCCTCAGGGTCAGACAGCACTGCTGCAGCTGAGACTTGGGGTCGTTCCAGTCCTGGTTCAGAATGAACTCCTGTAACAGAACCGAACACAATCAAACACAGCCGCCTTCACTCAGAGGGAGTCGGACGCACAAGAAATAAAAAACACCTGCAGTTACAAACTCCTTCCCTCTCCTGCTTTTATTTCATTCTCGTCCCATGACCCCCTCCCTCCACCGCCACCACCTACCCCCCCGTCCGTCCTTGCACTCACTTATTTGCGCTCTCTCTGACTGGCTCTCCGTCTGTATCTTTACGGTGAGTACAAATCACAGGCTACTTAAGACAAAAGCCAATCCCCGGCCAGAAATAAAGAGCGCCTGGGAGTCTCCCAGGTGTGCAGCCCTGATACATTTCTCTTATCCAGGGGGGACTTCTAAAAGCTCTTCCATTAACAGGGAAGCAGCCTTGTCATAAAAAGGCAGACTTTGAATCCAGAACTGTCTGCTCCTATTAATTTTCTACAAAGAGTGCTTCTGCTTCTGTTACTCGCGCTCTCCAACTCTCTCGCTTTTCTTGCCCCAACCCCTCCATCGCTGCTGTTCTTGCTTTCGCGCTTTACTTCCCTTTTTTTTTTTCGCTTTCCCACTTTCCACCCTCTCTGGGGGTATCTACATTCCCCTTTAGCCGAAAGCAGAAGATTTTTGTCTGTCTTGAAAGGAGTGCAGAATATAGCCCCAGCTTTTTTTTTTTTTTTTAAATGCACCGATGTATTCACGACTACGTTAACCCCCCCTCCCATACATGTAGTCACACGGTGCTGCAAAATAAGGGAACATAAGGAACGGAGCGTTTATGTGTTGCCTCTCTATTTCCATCCAAATTGGATGAAACAGCACAGTGAGCACCGCCGTGCTTTTCCAGAAGGCTATGTAAGGAGACGTGCTGGCCATTTCACAACTTTTTCTCTTGGAAGTGGAAATGAGGCGCTCTCTTGCAGCGACCATGACGCAAAGCTCAGCTCCTCCAGAGCCGGGGATTCTCCCTGGAGAGGCTCGCCAAGACAGCAATTAGCATGGCATCAGACCACTGCAGCAGCTTCACAAGTAGAGGTCCGCGCTGTGTGGGGATTCATACATGCTTTTGCACATGTCTGTTTATGTATGAGAGTGTATGTGATAATTTGTGTTTCACCACAGCTGCTGTACCGACTCGTGGAGGGATCAGGCTCACTGCTCGTCCGTCTACATTTGGACTTTACAATAAGAATAAAAGCTTACTTTTCATCCATCTCTGGACAACCTTCGGAAGTGGACGCCATCAACAGCCCGAGCACTCCTTGGATCGATATGAGAAACACCGCCGACTAACAACCCAGTAGAAGCATCCCGCCAATGTTGCCGTTCCCATTTAAGATGACTAAAATAGCGATCCGAGCACCACTTCAAGCCCCGCATCGATGCTCGCACCATTACGGCCCAGCCATTACCTCCCTCTCTCTTTCTCTCTCTCAGAGGTGCCCCGGCTCACTGGCTCATTGATCAGGAGCGAGTGGTGAATGGATATCAATAGGGGCTCACCTTCAGCCGGGGGAAGAAGCAGACGTTCATGAAGGTGTGAACAAACTCCAGATCTTTATCAATGTAGAGGGCTGCGATGAAAGCTGCAAAAGGAGAGAGAGAAGGAAAGAAAATGAATATTTCTTTTTGGTTCTGCTTTAAAGGAATATAATAACAGCGGCCTCTCCTGGCACAAGTGGTAATAATTAGACCCGGGTACATGTAATTCTGTTGATGTGTCGTTGAGCAGCGTACCGCACTACTTGCAACACTATTTAAAGGGAAAAAAACGTCAGACAGTCTGAACTCACAGCAGTTGTGTTAAAATTCAGTTGCAAACAACTAGACTCAAGAGTCAGAGGTTAATACGAGGGGTTAAATATCAAATAAATATGTCGATTTCACAGTTGCCTCTAAATAAACAAAAAAAAAAATTGCAAGTGCTGAGTAGAAAATATCGCCCCGTAGTCGATTGCCGCCTTTCATAAAAAAAAGGAATATGTATAGCGAAGGCCACACAGAGTTCACAGAAAAATCTATACAATAAACAAAACTGTTTGTCGGGCAGAATTGAGAGTAACTGTCAGTCCGGCTGAGGCGGAAAAGATTTGAAATGCAAGCGGAAGGCGCCGGGTGTCATTTTCATCTGGTGGCTGCCCCTTTTGTTTTCCCTCTTCCATTAGCTGCGGGTGCATTCACTCATCCCTGTGACTAAGACAGTGGTACATAAAAGTGGAATAATAGGTAATATTTCAGCTGGGCCAGCGAGGGTCTGCTGTAGCTGCGGGCTACGACTGCTCATATGTGGACGAGCAGCACTCATTTCCAGAGCTGAGCCTCGCCTTCCCCTCCCGTGTCATCAACTTTGCTCCCGCCTGGACGTTGACGGATGATTTGAAAGGCAAATGATATGAGGTGGTGTTTTTTTTCTTTTTAACCCTCGCGAACAACAGAGACGGACAAACGTTTTAGAAACCGCTGAACTAAACAAATGAGCCTTTAAATGTACACACATGCAGTAACGTGAGGCATCAGCAGGGATGCATTGGAATAATAAGCGAAGACTCCAAGGGTAAGTTTTGAGCAGGTGGTTAACCTTTTTATGAGGTTCGACAGGTGCCCAAATAATGGATGCATGTGCATACGTTGAGGAAATGTTTGGCCCTGACTCAGACGCTACATCTAATTCATCTGGAAGCAACAACTATCGGCGGTTATTAATCGCTGGATATTATGTTATGTTATGTGGCGAGTGGAATTTTTGAAGACAAATATCTTTGAAAAGCTGATCCAAATCCACCCACAGCTTCAAACTCAATATGGACGGTTTCACGCTCTCCACCTCCCCCCCCACGTCCGCAGTCTTGGCACCAACTTGGATCAAACCCTCTCCTTGGAACGACACACCAAACGGATAACCGAAGCAGCCTACGCCCGCCTCCCTCCATCCCTCTCCTCATCCACGCCTCCATCACCTTCGTCTGGAGGTGATACTGCAACAGCCTCCTCTATGGTTCAACCTCACTCCTGTGACCACATCACGTCGATCCTTTTTCAAGCTCCACATGCTCCACACCCTCGAGAGAATCAAGTACAAAATCCTACTCCTGACCTACAAAGCCCTCCATCACCTGGCCCCAGCTTACCTCACTGACCGCCTCCACAGACACACTCCCACCCGCACCCTCCGTTCTGCTGCTGCCAACCTACCTCAGACCCCGGGGTGACGGGGCCTCCTCCATCGCTGCTCCCACCCTCTGGAACTCTTCACCCCATCAGACTCATCCTCCCTCTCCACATTGAAAGCATCACGTAGGAACTCACCTGTTCAACTCTGCCTTCAACATCTGACCGTCCCTTCTTTCTCTGTTTGTTTATTTATTTATTGTTTTGTTTGTGTCACTCTGTCAAGCGTCTTTTGAGTCTCTAGAAGCGCTCTATCAGTCTAATGTATTGTTATCATCATTCAGTGCTCCATTCAGCACAAAAGGAGCATCTCGCAGTGATTTCAGCGGAGCTGCGTCTGTGTTTGACACCAAGCACAAAGGAAAACAAAGAAATCCATAAAGGTACTCCATGCGGCCGTGGAGAGCCCGACTACAAAGACGACAAAGTCTTCTTTCTCTCTTTCATTTTCATATATTTCAACAAAGGCTGTGAACGTACACTCCAACAAGTCGGCCAGAGTCTTGGTCCGAAGCGCGACGGGCCGCTTGGTTTTGTCGTTGGTGATGGCGAACTCCTGCATGCCGAGCTCCTCCGCCACCTTGGCCTGCGTGCGGTTGTTCACCAGCGAGCTGCGGAGTAGCTGCGGGCAGAGACACACAGAGCAACATATTTTGGACTGAATGTACGAGCACCCACCTGCACACGCACACACACACACACACTGTCCACATCCGAACAAACACAACATGGAATGTTTCATCAGAAGACAGAAATGGTAATGCAGAGTAAATGTTTCAGGGGAAAGATTGCACGTCGCTCTGTTAAATATTACATCGCGGCTCGGAGCTGAGCGGATGACAACATGGTAGACTGGGTAAGGTACATTAACCGTCTCTAAGAGGAAAAACACAAACATGTTAAATATAGCTACAAGACAGAAAGCAAACAGAACGCAGTACGACTGCCTGAATCCGTCTTGCTGGGATGTGCCCTCCTTAACAACACACACACACAATCTGAGTCACACAAACACCAGTTGAATAAGCACTTTTATCCCCCATTTGAAATCCATTTCAGATGCGCCCCCATCTTGACTCTCGAGCATCGCCGCAGCCATCAGCCTCTCCTAACGAAAAGCTTTGTGGAAGCTTTTATACAAGCTGACGTCACCGCGAGGAATAAACACGGACAAACCGCCGAGGTTCTTCTTTTTTTCCTCCATTTAGACGAGTTCAATCCCTCCGGCTTCAAATAGGTAGTCATCTGAAGAGAAGTGCCGAGGCTCGGATGAAAAGAGGGAGCTGTAATGCCGCTCGACACCAATCCATAGAAAAAATGGACTTACCTCGCTTGAAGCGTGATCATTTGATTTGCACCTGTGTTACAAGCCGTGCGAGTGCGCGCAACTTTATCTTTCACAAACCTTGACAGCTTCGGCGGACAAAAAAATTGTGCAGACAAAGACGTGTTATTGAAAAGCGCTGAAACATTTTTCGTCTCATGACAATACCCATCACAAGCGGTACAGTAAACACACACAGGCACAGTGTGGGGCGAGGAGGAGCAGAACAGAGGCATTTTTCGCGGAGACAAGTGAAAGAAGGAAGGTGGTGAATACCTGGCTTGGCACTTAAGCGATTCAAAGTTTGATGGGGAGAGAGGAGGAGGAGGAGGAGGAGGAGGAGGAGGGGAGGAAGGACACACACACGCAAACACAACAACGCAGCTGTAATTTTAAAGTTGTTGCACAAGTGAACTTGTGTAAGAGGCCGGCATCGACGGTCTCATTCAACTTGACGGAGGACGAACACAAAGATGGAGTAAAGAGAATAGCAGGGCTGCAGTCCTCTGGTCTACATGCACGTATCCGATCATGCACGAGTGGAATTGTGCACACGCAATATGTTTTGTTTGCACAGGACCTTTGCTAATAACTGAAGCAGTCATCTTTGATCTTAATCCCATGCAGGCATTTTCTGGAGTAACAACGCTACTATATATTTTGCCAAAGAGAGTTCAGGTGATGATATCAGTCCTGTGCATCCGTGTGTTTCAAACGGTGAACAGCCTCACTTTGTACAGCTGCCTGAGGCTACCCACCCCCTCACTGCTGTCAGCCGCAGCGGGTCCCCCACCCCCCCTGCACAGTGAGCAGTCTTTGGGGACAAGCGATCCGCTTGTGACCCACATCTACAGAGTTACTGATCCATTTCTTCCTGACCAGCTTTTATGGCTGGTGCCGCCGCATGCTCCGATCCCGGGAATCACGTGTCAGCGATGGAGGCGGTGCGAGTTGATGGATGTTACGCGGGGCCACATCGACCGATCAATTGGCTGAGGAGTGGATCAAATTACGTTCGACGGAGACGCTCTTTGGTTGACTACAGCCCTGCACAATAGTCTCTGAGAAGGGTGCGTGAGGACACATAGTTTATGTGATTGTTGAGCTTACTGTCAAATGTCCTTCATGGTGGTCAGGGAAGTGGATGAAGAGGTACTCCGTGGCCACCAGCTGCATGATAGAATCTCCCAAGAACTCCATCCTCTGGTTATGGCCCCTGGACAGCAACAAGGAAAGAAGGGGAGGGGGGAAGGAGGGTAGATGGAGGTAAACAGGGCAAAAGGAAACACAAGGTTATACATGCAGGAAATGAAATTGTAGACAGGGTACGTTTGGAATGGCAGGCGGTAATGGGGTAAAAAGAAAGGAACAGCGAAGGTTTGACATGAGGTTATTCAGCTACACGTAAGTGGGGCATGAAAGGCATCATGCTCTCTCGACAAATCTACCAGGCTTTTAGTGCTTCAACGGAAACGGTGAAGTCGGCTGAAGTACATTTCATGGGTGGCCTTTGGGAACAGCTGCACTGACAGGCTGTGCGACAACTTGGAGGCTGCCTGGAGTAGCAGTCCCTCTGAAGTAAACGCCAGGCTTTGATTGCAATTCAAATATATATATATATATATATATATATATATATATGGGGGTGTGGGGGGGGGCATGCTTAAAAACCTCTACACCTGCAGGAGGGCCTGTCCAAAATAGGAAGTTCATAATAACAGCAGGCGAGCACAAAGGAGCGGAGAATAACTTCTAACAATTCCTAGAAAGATTTAACGGCAGCGCTGTGATACTGTACATCAGCTCGCTGCCTTCCTCTGATGAAGGATAGGCAGGGAGCATACTGTAACTCTCTGCACAGCACTAGACCGGGTGGGGGTAGAGAGAGCGAGGGAGGGGGGGCAAACTACTGCTGCCGCTGTAATGGCCATTAATTAAACAGAATTATAGATTAGCATTGCAGATGTGGGCTGGTGCTGTGCCAGGCAGGCAGTAGGAGTTGAATGTGTGGGGGGGTGGGGGGGGAGCTGTATAGACTGCAGCAACATATCCATCTATAGATAAGAGCCCCCCCCCCCCCCCCCCCCGC
>CAAKHC010013449.1:31401-46299 GCA_901007825.1 Macroramphosus scolopax
GGGGGGGGGGGGGGGGGGGGGGGGGGGGGGGGGGGGGGGGGGGGGGGGGGGGGGGGGGGGGGGGGGGGGGAGCTGTATAGACTGCAGCAACATATCCATCTATAGATAAGAGCCCCCCCCCCCCTCCCCCAGGAAGAGAGAGACTTCAGATGCAGAGGTGCAAGTCGAGGAGGAAGATAGAAGTATGTCAAACTTTAGTGTCACATCTCCTGCGCTGCCGACTTCTCCGAGCATCTTCAGAGGAATAAAAGCAGTCGGCGGTGAAACGGCATCTTCAGCAGGGTGTCAGCGAACTTATTTTCTTTACCTACGACTCCGTGTTTTCCTGTCATTCAGTGTCTAAGAGCTGTGATGAATGACAGTTAAGCTTGCACCGATAGAATGATCGATACATCATGCCTGCAACACGCTCAAGCTTATGTTGGAAAGGAAATGTGGGCATCACTTTGGGAGACGATTCAGGGAGTGTATCGCACCTGCAGACGGGGTCGGTGGGCCTCCTCTGGACACTGGGAATCTAAAGTCTCAACCATAGGGAACCGAGAAACCTCTACAAGCTGGAACCCTGCTGCCCCTGGAATCATGAATGTATTATTTGATCCTATATAAATCTAACAATTGAGCCAAAGTAGTCAAATATTGCTTCTGATATTAACTTCAGCATGAAATATATATACATAAAAAAAGATTTTTATTAAAGTGAGTTATTATTTTCTGACTCACACACCTGAATCATTAACATTTAGACTGTTCTACTTGATTCTTACTGATAAAAATAACAACTGTAATATCCTTTCTCTTCCCACTTCTTCTTTAAATTATGTATCAAACCTCTGGAAGATGTTTATCGGCCTGTTTACACGTTGCCCACAGCGCGGGGCGCTCCACTCTGCAACACCGCAGCAGGCGACAGGACGCAACAACACACACACACACACTTTCCCCGCATGTGTGTGAACTACAGAACCGCAGCACACTGAGGGTTCAGGTACGAGTGGATGTAGGCGGCAATCCATTGAAACAAAGGGAAA
Organism: Macroramphosus scolopax; assembly: GCA_901007825.1. NCBI lineage: Eukaryota > Metazoa > Chordata > Actinopteri > Syngnathiformes > Centriscidae > Macroramphosus > Macroramphosus scolopax. The sequence continues at coordinate 32,433 of CAAKHC010013449.1, forward strand.
CAAGAGCGGTAGTGAATCAGCGGCGGACGCTCCCTCCTTCTTTTCACCCGTACAGGGGCTGTTTCATTTAGGAGAACGGGATGAGAATCGAACGCACGGATGTATCGTCCCGGGCAACATCTGTCGGCTGTGTGGTGTAACTCTTGAGCTTTAAGAAGATTAACTGTTGATGGACTGATGTTTTAGAGATTCTGGTCAATCAGAAGTATTGTATTCAAACGAGGAGAAAGTATTTAAAAACTGAATGTTTCTTTTCCACGTTTTATTTCTCTGCCCGCTGTGTCTTTAAGGTCCGGGGCTGCTCTTCATCAGGAGGGAAGGGACCACTGCTCCACACACACTCCCACATTAAAAATTATCACACAGCTCCTTAATGAAAAGGCTCCGCTGTAAGAGAAGAAGAGGAGGAGGTTGTGAAGAGTGGGAGGCAAGAGAGTGATGGGGAAGGGAAATGGATGCCGGTGGGAGTCTGAAGTTCTCCCAGATATCGCTGCACTTCAATACTGTACATGCGAACGTGCCTGTCCACAGATTTGCTCGCGAAAAAAAGAAAATCTATGATAAAGACTGCGTGTGAGCTGGAAGAGGAGAACGCCAGGGACCCTACAGAAACAGAAAGAGCTAATTTCATTCCTCCAATGGGAGGCAGTGTGACGGTGAAAGAGAGAAAGAGGAGAGGACTGGCCGGTGGGAGGAGGGGTCAAAAGGGAACCGGCCCTGCTGGGTGACGCAGCACAAATAGACATTTCTTTCAGCAAAGGCACAATGATCAAGTCAGATGAGGGAAATGAAAGTAAAGCGCGGAGCTGGGTTCTTCACCCGCCGTCGATTTCGACCTAAAATACCTCTGACAGCCACTCTGAAGAGGCTGCGACCGGCTCCTCTGAAAGGACGGAGCACTTCATTTCAAAAGGACAATTTTTTTTTTAACTACAAAACGGTTTCTGCAGGTATCAACAAGTCAGACTTTGGACTCCGTGTCCCAGGCTTACTTGCTAAGTAAACAAATTTCGTCAAAGCTGCAGAGGATGAAAATGTACTTTCATCTAACACATACGGAACTTGAAGAGAGAGGGATCCTTTTTGCACAAACACTGAAAGTCTTGCAACAACCCCGCTCTCTTCCGCTGCGAGAGGAGATAGGAAGCCCGGGCGCCTGGGGGACAACACTTCCCATTTCTTCTTTCTGATGGTAGCCTCCGGTCTCCGCCTCCTCTCAACAGGGTCAACTCGACTTCCCCCTCCGTCTTCTTCTAGGTCGGTCCGTCCTCTGCGTAAAGTGATAGGCCGAAGGCCAACCTGGGTCCCGTCTCCTCATCTGCTGCCTACCTTATTGTCTGACCTTTCCTTTCTGTTGTCTGACCTCGTTCTTCTCTCCGTCACGACGGCTTGACCTACTTCGGTATAACCTTTGGTCCTCATGGGCAGCTCTTGCTCCGCTCCGGCTCTCAAGTCAGTGTGCTCTATTTAGGTCAACCTGCCTTCGGCCACTAATGAGCTGATGAACATAAATCAAACTGGAAATATTCTTTCCCTTTGCTACGGGAAAATTAACAATACGATTTGATGAAAGAGAAAGGAGGTTAAACCACCTTGCGTAAGGCCATCATGGATGTTATGCTGCCGATGTCTTGCGTTTGGAAAGTTCTCCAAGTAAAGCTCGGTGGGAGACGAACCTCTGGACCTCTAATCGACTTCACTGACCGCGTGGGGGGGAGGTTTGACGTGATGGATTAGAACGAACACAGCGGTGCAACATGTGGAGACGATGCACACACACACACAAAGCAACGTCCTTCTGGCAAACCGAAGCCTGCCAATAAGACATCAGTGGTGTGTTGCCAACTCTAATTTGCTTCAGCTGTCAGACTCACCTTTGTGTCGTGCTGTAAAGCGTAGAAGCGACTCAACCTTCCAACGCAAACAAGCCTCTCATACACGGATTCGGAATGAATGAAATTGAAGTGAACAGTCCCATTAATGAAAACATTCTCGCATTCAAAATTGCAATCTGCTCAAAACCTGCTTTCTATTAACGAACCGGCGAAGTGTCGCCGTAGCAACGCTACGATTTCGTGTTTGTGACGTGCAGAGCGAAAGGCGAGGAACCCGACAATAAGTCACCTTCGGAGAAGTTTGGCACATTTACTGGCTGTTGGATGAATGTCAAAGCAGGTGTTGAGAAGGGGAAACAGAAGAAATATAATGAATGTCTTTCCTTATCGAAAGGACTTCATTACTGGTTGTAAAGTATTTGCAGTCCCGATTAAATCGGCATCAAAGAAACTTAATTTAATGAGATTATTTTCATTGATGGTGGTAGAACGATGTTCGAGAAACATCTGTCAAATTAAATATTAGCCCTAAATGAATGACCCTATTTCCCTCAGTGAAGTGGGGTTTGACTACAAGGGTCCCCCCTTTCTTTGACCATGACATTTAATACATCACTAGACAGTCTGGGAGTCGAGGAGGAGGAGGAGGAGGAGGAGGATGCATCCACCACGGACACAACCATTAAAAATGCACAACGTATGACGAAACTCCCGGCACTGCAGATCATATTATATATTATAATGCATCATGCCTCATCACCTCTGAAGGGAACAACAGGCGATGTCTGGCCGGTCCTGCATGCATCATCCTTGCAAATTACATCAGGCCAACTAGTGGCCCACTTTGCATTTTAATTGGTTGTAACTCTATTATCTGTTATAAACAAACACAGACGGTACTTACAGGGTGAGGTGGTTGAAGCCCACGGTCCTCAAGGTGAAGGCTCTGGCCAGCAGGCGCACATGCGTGAACAGAACCCCGATGGAGTCCTCGAAGCTGGTCAGCTTCTGCAGGACGGGAGACGTCTCGATCAGCTGACGGTCCGTCTGAGGCTCCTGGACCTGGTCAAGGAAACATTTCGTCAACAAGGTGTTTCAGGGGTAACGATTTGGAATCAGGTGATATAACACTGTCAGAGTTTTTAAGAAGAATCTCAATCTAATCCACACAATAGCGACAGTTTGGGGAATAGTCGGGTAGACGAGGAAGACGAGTGGGCCGCACAGGTTGGCTATGGTCGGTTTGCCCCAAACTCCAGAGAAGTCAACCTCGGGCGTGGCACAGTGGCGCCCGGTGCGCTTAATCTGCTAATCGGCGCGGCTCAGTTTAACTTCTGCCACTGGAAAAAAACCCTCTAAGTGGCTTACATCAGTAATAATCATTTGGCTGAAGGGGAACAAATCCCGATTGCCAGGTTCTAAACTTCTTGAGGGAAGCCTTCACAGGGGAGCAGCGTATTTCTGTGGCTTTGCATGTGCACATCTAACATGCTACCGTCTTTGTGATTTGCATGTTTGCAAGCGTACTAACGGTACAGTGCTCTATGAGGAAATTGGAAAAAAAGGAGGTTTTGTAATGTTCAAAATACCAAAAATGTGTCCAGTGAGAAGCAGCATGGCCACTTGCAGAATCCTTGAACCAGACCCACGCTGCTACTTTCTCAATGAAATTAGTCCACAGGGGAGTATCGGTTAAAATCCTTCAATCAAATGAAGCTGGACTGCGTGTGCTGCTGGAGGGCCTGTTCAGAGTGGGGTTCTCACTTTGCCCGCAAGAGTCCAAGGCTTCTTTCTCTCCCTCTCTCTGACTCCGGGAAGTCAAACAAGTCAATATCTCTGTCATACTGTAAGTTTCTTTACTTGCTCTGAAGGCTTCCGGCTTTGACTTTGACGAGACTTGAAAGAAGTGTTTGTTGGGCCGGGAGATTTGCTGCAGATTATTCTTTTAACATCAGCTTCGGGGCTCGCTGAGTTTAAGAGGTGGTTGGGATCCGCAGAGAAAATTCAGCTTGATTCCAGCTTCAATAATTGCCAATGCCTGTGCTCATTAGACAAATAAGTCATATGCGTATAAAATATGTATATGCATGTTTGTTTAATCAAGAGACATCCTTATGGGTGCATTAATTAGGCCGCGGGAAACATCTAATTGGTCTCAGTGTGGTACGACTGGAAGCTTGACCAAGACATTCCCATTCTGAAGGAAAATACATCAAGCCACATAATTGTATTTGGAGATTCAAGGGGAAAAGAAGCAGATTCGTTTGACCTTTCTAGTTTCCTCCATTAAGCTATACACTATAAAGTACCCCCAAAATAAAAGAAAGCAAAAAGAAGAAGCTCCCCCAGGGGGAAATGTCCTCCCTCTTCGTTTCCCAGCGTCTCCTTTGTGCTCTCATGAAGAAATCTTTAAGAGCTTTCTCAGCATGTCGAGCAACTGTGGAGAGCAGAGATGTATTTTTAAACGCGGTATTCTAATTGGAATGCTGCCGCTAATGTCGTGGTTACATCTTCAAATATGTCTCGGGAAACATTTCGTTTCCGCCTTTTTTCTCCTTCTTCTTCTCTGTTAATTAACGAAAGGCGTTTAAATGTCATGCGTCACGACTAATGACATCTGACGGGTTCGGCACTCATAGGCGCGAGCTCTCCTTCGGGGTAATGGTCAGTAGCGAGGCTTCAAATGAAGAAGACGTGGAGGGAGGAAAATCAACAGCAGTTAGGAGAAGAGGAAAGAAAAAAAAAAAAACTTTTTGAAATGGCTTCAAAGCATCGCTTTCAGCTCAGCACAAACAGAAGGCAGGATCCAGAAGGTCTTCTGAGGCATCCCCCCCCCCCACAAACACACACACACACCGAAAAGAAAGAAACCCCGACACTCATGTATCTCCACGATAAACCAAAGGAGAAATTTTGAAATCCAGACTAAATGACATGCCAGTAAATTATTCTGGAGAGCTGCAGGTGATGATGCATCGGTGCGAATCCACTGAACAGGAAAAGACATAAAAATAAGCCTTCCGACCGAGGAGCGTTCCACTGCACTCTGCAGGGCGAGCCGGCGGCAAGACTAATGTATGTGTGTATGCCCAAGACGGGTGGTGTACGCATAATTACCCACGCCATGGTGAGCTGCCATCGCTATCCACTCAAACCTAATTAAGCCAGGTCCTCTTTCACCTCTGTTTTATCATTCTCATCTCCGTTGGCAGGGGAAGGTGGAAAAAAACACCTTCTCGCCTCTCAGCAACAACTTGGAGCATAATGTTCACTCTTTACTTCTAAAGGGTCCTTCATCTATTATAGAATAAATACTCATTTTAATAAATAATGACGGGGGACGTCTGTTTTCCTTTTGTAAAAAGTGCTCGGATTGTGTCAGCGCGAGCCAGAAGGTCAGGACGCTATCAAGCAATCGAGAGGTTGGCGCAATTTAACAGGCAACACCTCGCTGGCAAGGGACCACCCAGAGTAAACCTCAGCCCCACGCAATGTGTGGTAATGAGGCTGCAGCTCTGAACCGGGTAATGACTATTCATGCGAGCGCACTGTGGAGCTTCCCCTCGCACTAAAGAGCCGTTGTAGGGCTGACCCCGGGGCTCCACCCTGACCACGGTGCCCACCTCCGGGGCGCTTTCGAAAAGACTGCTGGATACAGTGGAGGTATACTGAGCACTGACAAGCTCTCAGCTCAGCATGGCATCAGCGTTTTGGATTAAAATAGGGGGTTGGGAGGGGGCAGAAACGGGGTGGTGGGGTGGGGGGAATATTCATACAGAGATGAACACAAACACAGTTATTTTGAGAACAAGGATAGGCAAAAATGTACATATGAAAACGCAACAACACTTGTGCGCATGCAGAGAGATCAAGAGAATAAAGTGCTTAAAGACGAGTCTCGGCATCCACACAAAGAAACACTTGCTCCTCACTAACACATCAGAGAGAAGGATGCCTGACGGTCCCCGAGGGCCCATGTGATGCGGGACTGTAATCCTGTTATGGCATCTTTGATCTCTTCTTCCAAATCCTAATTTCAAACAAACACTGTTAACATGTTCAATGTTTTTCTGGGCAGATCGAGCAAAAGGGTAGCGCGGCAGAGTGAGGAGACGGGGTGAGGGCAACGGCGGCATGTAGAGAGGGAGAGAATAGAGCGTCGGAGGAAGAGAGCGAGGGAGTGAAGGAAGGAGGAAGAGGAAAGGAAGAGAGACGGAGTAAATGAAAGAGGGGATTAGCGTCTCGACCCAAAACGAGGAGCAATCCGAAACACAGCACAACAATGGAGGCTAGCTGAAGGATACAGCGGGCCTGAACAGCTATGAAGAACTCAGCCCGGCGATTAGCATCCTGAGTGATCCCATCACAAGGCAACACCTTTAACTACAGCCTGTAGTGCAGAGCTCAAAAAAAAGAGCCATATATGTAGTCTGGGTTTGAAAAATGTATGTGGACGTTTTTGCAAAGCGTGCAACACAGATTTGCAACGTACGGCTCATCTGTCTGAGAAAATGCTTAATGATCATCTTTTTTTTTCCTTGTCCCACATGGTTTATTCTAACGAGTGACCGCTGTCTCTGTCCGGAAACGACAGCAGCACTGGCCCGGTAATGGTTTGCAAACTTGTGGGTACAAATTATGAACCCGACAATAATAACAAACCTGTATGGATTCTGATTCTTCCTTTAATTTCGGACTGATTAGGTACGGGAGGAGCATCGCTTAAAAGCATAAAAAAGATGTCGACCAACCTGCAAGGGGTGCGGTGGGTAGTTGAGCCAGACCTCCTGTAGGTCCTGCAAACAGAGGAAAAGAAGGGAGGAGAAAACAGATGAGTCATTATCAGTAAGACTTGTCAGTGTTTCTCATACATTTGAAGGTCAACCTTGTTGGTAAATACTAAATAAGCACAATTACAGGGAAATGATCCAGCATCTTATTTTTGGACTGTATATGGAGTTGGGGAAGGTGGGGTTGGAGTGGGAGGTAAGAAGTGCTGCAGGTGTCGGGTCGGTTGGTATTTGGCTTTTTGAGGTGTGTTGTCTCCGGGGACACATTCTGACCGGTGCTTAACTCTTTTCTGCCTTTTCGGCCGTGGAGTGAGATATGTGCAAGATCAACATGTCTCCTCAACCCTGCTCTTAAGTAACCACACAATATCGAATGGTAGAGAGAATGAGGGCAATCGACTGAGCGAGAGAGAGCGAGACAGTAAGCTGTGCGGCTCACAAGTTGTTGCCAAGGACAACGCCAGTCAAAAGCAATTTTGGGTGGTTATAGAGATGTGTTGAGGGCCTCAAAAATACAGTGTGACTGAGGTGTTTCAATGGGTTCAAGGAGATAAAGCTTTAACAAAAATGTGGTACTAGTCCACCGGGGGGAGTGTGTGTGGTCAGTGCCAATGAATGGGCACCTCATCGTTTCAACCCACCCAGCTGGCATCCCATCGCCTTGAGCCGCCAATGAAATATTCATGAAAGTGGTCAATACATTCGAGCAAATGCTTCCTTTTAGTTGCTCGTCTCTCTCAGGCCGGTACTGGAGTTTAAAAGCGTTAAGTACAGAGCAAGTATCAAGTCGACACAACCGGGGAAGACGGCGTCGCTTTGAAGAAAAGCCAATGGCGCCCGCTTGACGCTTTTTCCAACGTAGTGGCACGACAAGTGCCAAGGAAACGAACATGAGAGTGACGCATCTAAAACGTGGGGCTCATACGCAAGCAGACAACAGAAAGATCAAAGCAAGAGATGGGGAATGAAGTACAGACGAGTTTGTGATCAGGGCTTATGATTAAAATAAAACGCTGTATGTAGACCCCAACAGCTAATGTTTCAATTACAGCCATTCCAGAGACAAGGCAGACAATGATTAAGCCAACATCGAGAGGGGATTTAAGAATAACAGACTTCCTCCCGTCTCTCTCTCGTTCTCCCCGCACGGGGAAGGTATAATTACTGGGGGCAGGAATCATCATCTGCAGCAGCTGAATCGCAGCCATTTGGAGGACGCAGCTCTTGTGAAAAGAGAGAGAAAACATATGCAAACATGTTTATTTGACTGTCAGCGACCTATCTATAATGGGAATTGAAATTAAAAAAAAGCAGATTGAGAGTGGGCTTGGCAAACCCGCCTGTGATTTCCATTTTTAAGGTGGGCTTCAATCAAGTTGGGCTTTAATCAGCGTCTCTGAAACCCACAGAGGAATCCAGACGCAGGCTCAGTCTTGCACACACACACACACACTCGGGGATTACAAGCCAAGCGTATATAGGCAGCACCGCTATACCCTCTACACACACACACACACCTCCCACACACTCCCGGGACAGTTGGCCATCCATGATTAGGACATAATGGTGCTCCTCTCTGACAAGGTCCGGTGCTCCCTGACAAATTGGTCTCTAGCTCCAGGCTGCCAATCAATCCATCAAACGTGGTAGTGTAGCAGAGGAGTCGATAAGAGATAGCATTGCCGATCAATACCAACATAAAGAGCCGCCCTGGGTCCAAAACAGTGTCGGTGAATGGCCGAGGTGAAAACCCAAAGTCGGCTCTTTGGTGGAGTCTATCAGGTGATTTATAGTTGAAGTGCACCTTTCATGTGTGCATGCATCCGTTTTCCATACTATTACCGGACCAAGGACACAGCGGAGGAGGCGGCGTATCGGAAACATTGGCCATATATGGTCGCAGCGTTGTCAAAGGACTTGCGAGGATTGATGTCGATGGAGAATAAGAAACCCTCAAGGCTGATTCTCTGGACTTTTAAATACAAATTTATATCAGGCTTCACAGAAGCAAGGGGCCCTTCTTCAACGTTCATCGCACAAAGGTTAAGCTCGTGTTATACTTTACGCACCTGGGAGTCCGCTACAAGGGCACGATAATCCACCGCGTCCACAAGACAATGATTCAGGAGAAGTCTTCTACTGACTGACCTGTTTGTGAGTTTAGATCATTTTCTCGGCATGTGCTAACAACACTTACGGCCGATCTACTGCGCACACGTGGAACTTCAAGCGGACTCCGGAGAGAGGAGTACAAAACAGAAGTGATAGACGCCCGCGGGGTCTTTGTTTTCTTGTTTTATGTCATTACTGAGTCAGTCAACAGCCTTTGAAGAAGCTCTGCCTCTCTGCTGATGCTTTTAATAATCTCTACGGTAACGTCACAGGCGCCAATTAGCATCCATTGTTTCCTACGAGCGTCTGAGTGTGATGAGGATGCATTCCGTCCCTGGCAAGAGCCCTGTTGTCTGGGAACCACTGATCAAAGGTCAGAGACAAACAAGAGGACGGAAATATCTGTTGCGCTCCAGCCAGGAATGCCTTACAAATTAGGGAATATCAGAAGAACAGCGAGTTGGCTGGAGAGGTGGAAATTACATGCAAGACTTGAGTTCTGAATTTTAACCCCCGCAGTTGTTGAGCTGTTGTTTTGACTTGTCATAAGGAGGAGTAGTGCGAAACATCTGTGAGGGTAATGACATCCCGGGGTGTTTGTGCGATGAAGGAACGGAGATGATGAGCAGAGAGAACAAGAGGGAGCAAAAAGGGAGACGGTAGCCAGCAGAGGGAAGACGAGGGTACGCGACTGAGCACCGATGTGTGAATCTGTTGTTATAGAGAGAAAACGAGGGTACGGGACTGATCAGCCGTGTGCAAATGGAATATCATGCCGCCGAGCAGGAGTGGCATCACCTTTCAGGGAGTAATCGAGAGTGTTTCTGTTTGCGCACCACATCTCATTAGCTTGGTAATGAGACCCATTCTGATGTGATAAGATAAAAAACACACAACCAGACTATAAAAACGTACCTCACACTCCTCACTGGTCCCTTCCATCTCTACTGGTCTGCCCCACAACTCCCCCCTCCAGCCTCCAGCCCCCATACCCACCATACCACCCAGCTGGCGTTTGGTTGTCTGGTCCGTGTCCATCTGTCTCCTCTCAGCTTCGTATGACAGAGTGGCCATCAGGAGGATTCAGCGGGGGGTTTGAGAAGACGTACTATTTCAATTCCAAAGTCGGCATAACTGCAAACATTTGCACCAAAGTTGCAACTCACTCAACTTTGGTTTTGAAACAACTTGCGGATTGTGTTTGATGAGCTGCGATTTCATTAATTATTTGTGCAATTTGAGTATCAAAGCACAAATGGAACGTCTGTGCGCTGCAGTGGAGGAGAGTAACGTATAGATACAACACAACAAGACACCTGAAGACCAACACTGCAAGAAATGACAAGGCGACCCTAATAATGTGCATGTGCATAATCTCTTCTAGAACATGCAACTGAAACCATCCCATGTATCTTGTGATGCTTTAAACTTTCTGAGAAAAGAATCAACTCGTACTCTAAGTTATGAGAGGTTACATAAAACAGGAGCATTCAATCTCATTTTCAACCGTCTACAGCGGGTTCGTTATCCTTTTTTCGGATTGAGTTAAGGGAAGTTATTTCCTATTGTATTGTCCACTTTAAATCCTTGCCCCCCCCCCCACGCCTAAGCTGCAAAGCCTGTACTCATCTCCAACAGCTTCAAAATGCTGATGCTAATGCCGACACTTAAAAGAAGAACAAAGACTAGAGATCACGTATCCCCACAGTTTCAACTCTCCACACAGAAACAATGACTTGACACCGGGACGCGCTGCAGGAGACGCAGCAACTACGACGAGGACTCTTTTAAGTCCAACTGGGATGTGTCCTGTGTGCCTGCAGCGCGCGGGAGTCTCCGACCAAATCTCACATAAACACCCTCAATGGCCAATTAGAACGACGCCTGCTGCTACATGCTAGAACTGCTGCAAGCTATTTAATTGATTCATACCGTTCCTTGCCAAGATAAATGCAAATACTGATTCGTTCATCAATTATTCATGCACGCTGATCCCACACACCCCTCGAACAACAGCAGGTGTCCTACAAAACCACAATGTTGCGCACCTCCGGTTCACTTTGCAGAATACACAAGCCGTGCTCAGCCTATTTTTGGTGCTAAAGCTTCGCCTCTTATCTTTCTTTTTTCAGTCCTATGGTTTTATCTTGGTGGATTATCAGTGTACACACAATGAGCAGATAGTCAAAAGTATTGGGGGATAAAGGAAGATTATGTGAGATTCTCAGGTTCAGGGGCTTGCCAGGACAAGATATTGTGCAGTGTGTGTGGTGTTTTTCCCAAAAAAACATGCAGTGTGGAGGTCACGGAAAATAAGAAATCAGTGCAGGTCATTTCTTTCTCCTAATGCATGCACAAGAGCTTCCACAGCAATGTCAGGGATAGTTATACAGGACAGAGACGTTACAACCATCGTAACCAGACAGTACTAATGTTAATTTCCACTCTTATTTGAGACTTATATCTCAACAGGAAACACAAGTTATTCTCCCTCATCTTAGTCTGGTAGGGATGTCTTCTCCTTTACTGGCTTTACAATCCCACCCTCCTCCTCCTCCCTCTATTGTCTGCCCAAATCACGTTACCTTGCGAGCTGAATTTGCAAGGTCACGCAAGAAACATTTCTACTGTCACACACTATAAACACTATCATCCCCCTGCACACAAGAGTCAGGTCCTTTCAAACTCCACTAAATGGGAGTCCAATTGTGACATCTGCTAGCTGTTAAAGCCACATAATGTAGCTATTTTACCTTGAAATAGCTGCTTCAGATTGATGCTAAAGTGACTTTTAATGGTGAGAACGGGCGTCTCTTTCATTCCGACTTTGTGCCTCGGATGCCTGTCTTTTGCTTTATGTAACATCAGGGTGACCAGGCAGAAAAACCTGAGTTTACAGCGGTAGGAACCAACTCAGAAATCTCATTATGTTCGCCGCGGCGGAGGCGAGGGGACGCTTGGAAGAGACTGAGTGGCACTCAGTCAGAGGGACGCTAGCTGTTTTAGCATTTCAACCCGACCGCTGTGAGTTCAGATGGAGAGACAGCGAGCTGAAATGCTCACTGACCTGCCGCGGCCTGCTGCCGCTGTTTGTGAACTAACAGTTAAATGTGCCCGCCACCTCCTATCACCGGGTGTTGAGAAGCAAAGTTACATTATACTATGCTTTACTGATTCTTTGTGTACGGCCTTCCCTGTGCATGATGATTAGGACGTGTGCTGCAATGCAAAGATGTTCCAAACAAGCCAGAACAACACTGCAGCACATTGAAGTAAATCAGCGCCTCCTGTCAAAGCTGAACATTATGAAAAAGGTTTTATTGCACGGCTGCTTCACACACTTGTTTGTTGTCTGTGTAGGTGTTGTTCTGGTGTTTATTTTGTCCAAAGGCGGCCTCCTTTTGATCACGTTGGTTCAAAATAAATATGCAAAATTAGAATATGTTTCATGTCTGGGTGGTATTTGCTTAATATAATAACATCAGACCAGACGCCCTGTCTGTCTGTGGAAAAGTCTTCGTTAGAATGTTCTTACAGCCTTAAATTCCATCCGAGGGACGTCTTGTTTTAGAGCAGTTTGCTGATGTTTCACCAACATTAAATGTTGAATCCGTTATCGTTTCGGTTGAGCTGAGGCGAGAGTGAAATGTCCATGTTACAAAAAAGAGTTATGAGTTGACTAAATAAGACTAACATGTGCTCTTGATCTCAGAATGAGGACCAAATCTACTGAATCTTAAAATAGCTGACAGAATAAAAGCTCATCGTCCTCAACAGAAATAAACAAGTGTGTAAATAAACCAGGTAGCTGTGGCTCATCCAACACTGATTGTAAGGCAGGTGCCAGAGGCGTGTCCTTTGGGAACGTCGTTGTTAGGGGGCGGGCACTCGTACAGAGAGTCCTCGCTTTCTAGTTAGTCGTTTAACATTAAGCTCTACGGGTCGAAACCTTGCTTCATAGTCAATAGAGTATTAGGAGATGCAAACGGGTGCTTGCATAACCATTCTGTGTCAATAAATACACATCCTGTAGATCAAAGAGGAGCCGACGTACCTCGACGTTGAAGAGCAGTCGACCGAAGAGCTTCCTGGCCTCCTCCAGGCCTCCCTCCAGATACACAGCACCTGAGACAAAGGACAACACGGGGGATGAATCAGGACATAGTCAATATAATTAAGTGTGGAGGATTTGCTGGAAACTGCACAGGATACTTCGTCACTCACCTGAAAATGTATTTGAACAGCACATTAAAAAGGAAAACCAAGATAGAGAAAAATAAAAGTAGCAAAGAAAACAAAATAGGAAACATTGGTCTTCATCAAGGATTTATTTAATTAATTGAACTTGGCAACGAGTTGTAATCGCTTTATCAAAAGTAGGAGTCCATTATTTTTGATGGTGAAGTTAGCTGAGGGTTTCTTGTGCAGATCAACCTCAGTTGATACATTTTACTAGCATTAAACGTATCTATTTTGGGGATCAAAGTTTGTGCTCGAGCGTCTATTAACACGATGCTGATGCTGGAAAAAAAATGAACCACACACACACACACAAATACACACAAAGGACAAATTTGACAGAAGATTGGTCCAAAATTACGCCGCGCTGCCGCCACAGCAGGCAATGAACAAGATGAATACCCCAAATGTCTACGGGAACGACATGCACAAAACTCGCCCGTTCTGCCGAGATACTCGACTAGCTTGCGCGAGTAAGAGATCTCCTTTGTGTGTTTGTGCCCCTCTACTGTTTCCACTAAAATCCCTGCAACTATAATGGTGCCTTTAAGCTGCGCACAACTTCGAACCATCACACTTAGGGCGGCTCATTCAATTTAGAAAGCAATAACCACCTGGCAAATTGGGTATACAATCATGCAGCAGGTTTTTTTTTTCTTTTTTTTTTTTTATTATTATGTGCAGAAATGAGCCGGTGGAAATGGGGCGCGGTGCGGTCGCAAGTCGAAACGCACTAACTGCTTTCATGGACGACATCAAAAAAACATATGAGGGATTCATCTTCTGGGAAGGGGAACTGCTTTCAGATGGCTAACAGGCCATTTACAAACACACACACACACACAGACACACACACGACATTCAGAGCTGTCACTTCCATCTTCCATCAGA
>CAAKHC010013449.1:62791-77664 GCA_901007825.1 Macroramphosus scolopax
AAAGGAGGGAAAAAAAAAAAAGGGGGGGGGGGGGGGGGGGGAGGGGGGGCAGAGAGTTCTTCCCAGGAGACGGAGATGTCAAACTCAAATGTGCGTCTCCTCCACAGACGGGCCTGTCAGCCGCCGGCCGACCTCGCGGCAGGTCAGCGTTTCCCTTTTTAGCGCTCGTAATGACAGGTCGTCATTACACACATCACCAAAGAAAGAAAAGGGCCAATCATCGATCGGTAAGTGCAAATCTCTCCACGTAAACACACCCGGAGCACGGAGCAGCCGCACAAACACGGAGCCTTGAGCGAATCTTAATGCACCCCCCCCTCCCTTTTTTTTTTAACTATTCATATGCTACAACACATTGATTTCTAATGCATCAGGTTATAACAGCTCTTCAAGTTCGCTGGAGGCGGCCGTGGGGCTTACTCAAGGCACACAGCTTGAGGCTGCAGAGCTGACTGGGGAGAGCTGGCATTACAGAGGAGGCTGTTGTTGTCCTGACTACTGTCACTGCAGCTCACAGTGCAACCCGGCCTGCTCACTGCAAAGACATAACTCAGGCTGTTGTCGGGTTACCATAGCTGACTGCTAAGCCCGTGTTTCCACCTGAACTATCCCTGCAGAGTGGGCACAATAATGAGGCACCTGTTGCCTCCCTGGACCTCTGCACACAAGAAGCAGAGCCACAGGATGTTTACTTTTTTTTAACGGGTTAGGGAGAACCACAGAGATTTGCCTCTTCCTGATAGTTATCAACCGTGGCAGCCGTTAAATAATACGGCTTTGGTTGGGGCACAGTCTCACATCACTTTGTTAGAAAGCAGCTGTTATGACAGTACATTACCTGGAGGAGGCAGCGCTCCTTGAAGATGTAGCCAATGAGCTTATCCAGGTGCATCAGACACTGGTGGTATCGGATGTGATGGGTGAGCACAGGAAGCATCATGGCGTGCTGCGGAGGACAAAGAGAACAACGTCAAAGTGGGAGGGGGGGAGGCGGTACGGGGGGTGGAAATTGGAAAAAAAGAAAGGAATAGGAGGAGAGGGAGAGGCTGACACGGATCGTGTCTTGTATGAAAGACGAGTGACAGGAGCATGTTTGGAGAGAAAACGTGATGAAGAGATTGTGAGAAAGAAAGGCAGACGGAGCAGTGGAGGTGGGGGGGGGGAATCAATCAGCCAGTCATTATTTATTAAGTGGTGCTCAGCAACAGAGAGATGAAATAATCAAAAATCCAATTGCTGTACGGTGGGAGGGAACGACAGAAAGGAGGGAAATTCACATTTGGACAGGACAGTCAAAATCGAAACCCATTTCGACATGTTGACACACTTACATTCAGACAAACACAGGCAGCCCCCCCATGACCCCTCGCGTATTAAAGAATGCTTGAGTGCAAGAAAGTGAAAAGGAAAGGTTGACGGGTGAGTGAGAGTGTGCGGGGGGAACGATCGGCGACAAAGAAAGTAAAGTCAGTGGTCAGCGAGTGAGCGCGACACTCGGATCTACGGAATCATTAGCGGAGGCTCATCAAGGCAGAGTGGCGGAAGAAGACTGCAGCAAAAGGCTGGTGTACACACATTAACCCCCGTGACACCTCATGAGAGAGGAGGGGAGCCATGCATGTTTTAATTAGAGTTACTGGTGAGGGTAAGCCCGAGGCCCAGCGGCTACAAGCAGCGCTGCCACGTAGCCCTGGGGCCATCACGAGGGCTGCGGCGACACGCTTCCCGGGCCTTGTTAAACAGCCAATTAACAACGCCAGACCCCGGTCGTGTCCACAGCTCCTGACCTGCTCTGATGAGTGCCTGAGTGACTGAGTATATGTGTGTTTGCTTGGTACCCGCAGACCCCCACCAGGGGCCGGTGAGTCAAGTTCTGGCTATGACGCGGGGCCACGTTTCAGAAGTGTCTCTCCGCTCTACTTTGCTAAAAATAAGCGGCAAGCCTTTCTTTTTTTTGCCTAGCTGCAATGAGCAGATTGAGTAGGGCAGGAAGTAGATGGTAAATTTTCAAAATAAAACACGCCATGCAGACATCACTGCTCCGGTGTCAAAGCTGGAGGCAAAACTCCAGAATCAACAATCAGAGGGTTTTTACTGACGAAATCATCTTTGAAATCTAAAAGGGACAAATCGCTGAATTAAATTTCAGGAGTTTTGGGAGTAAAAGGCGAGTGTGAGCTAATAATCATCAACCAAATAAATGTATTGCTCTGCAGGATGGATACGACTCATGCTGTCAAGTGCTTGGAAACGCACACATTCATTTGGAACGATATCAAGAGCTCATTATATTCCATGAACGTGCTTTTTTAAGTTACTTTATGGAATTTTATTAAGTTACTGGACATAAAAAAAATTTCCGCACCTGAAAGGCTCCTGGTGGGATATGAAGCCATGTGGAGGATTGAAACAAGCAGTGACATCATAGACCTTTTATTTACAAAACATATAAGACGGATGATGGTGGAAAGTCTCCGCTGGTTTGCAGCTGCTCACCTCCCTGCTGCTGCCACGTATTCCTTCACATTAACTAAGAATTTTGGGTCTCTGCTGCGCTGGTTTAGCATTTTTCTTGCATCTTGCATCGTATTCATGCATCGTATTCAAAGGAAGGACACAGGACTTTTGGTTCATTAAAACCAGAATGCCACAGTGCAATCACAACTTATTCAAGAGGTTTAACTTTTATTAACCAAGTTTCGGATCACAGCCCGGCTTGGTCGAGCACAGCGTTCAACTCCAATAAATAACTGGTGGAAGCAGCACCTGCTTAATATCAATTGGGAGACTGAGGCCAACTGGACATTAATTGACAATAAAAATGTGGATGACGGTGCGACACCTTGTTGGCACGAGCACACTTCTATTCTGTGTTGCAGAGAAGACGAGCTGACTTTCACTGAGACGTGTCGACCGACTGATAGCCGTCACACGGATGTGACCAGGGACTCAAAATCAGGATGACAGAGCAGGAAAACAGCAAACAAAAACAAAAAACACACTGATGAATTGATAAATCCCATCTCTGCCTTCAACATCCAGCCTCGTCCTTGACAAGAGCCTTTCAAGGGAAACAACCTTGGTGCAGCCGAGCGTTGTCAGTAACGAGGGGGTTGATTTTGTTCCAAATACGGCCGGCTTTTTACAATCAATAAACCGTGGGTCAGTTTTCTCCGTTATCTCTTGTCTGTGTCACAAGTTGTGCAGAGTGTACTGCCGCAGTTCGAAACTGAAATTATTCATGAACCAATTAGTCGTAGCAGTACAGCTTGAAGCAAATATAATTGGGCAGCAATTATGGATCGGATCTTCTTTGCTAGACCTTGCTGTAAGAGAGGTCTGGCTTATGAGGCTCGAACTTTCTGTCATTCCTCTCCAAATGTGAGCGTGAGCACCGGCTGTAGGCTATCCTCGCCGCGTACGGGGAGAGAGGCTGTGTGTGATCGCGGGAAAGGAGACGCGCACAACAATTACGCCAATTATTCTGTGAGTAACAGGCGCACGGGGATAAAGACAATAAATAGAATAGAGTAAAAGAACTATCATAAAAGGTGTCTCATTAGAAGGACAAATCCTCTGTATGTTTCGGCGAGCGCAGCATGGCACTAACATACTTTGGGGTCGACTCATTAGGGCTATGTGGTATGTAGGTGTCACACTGCTCTGCATTACATTCAATATATATATATAAATAGATAGATATTGAAACTCGGTTTACTTTCCTTCCAACAATTGAAGGAAGGACATAATGGCAGATGTGCCACGCTGAGTAGCGTCGGAGTTGTAGTGTCCGTGTCAGGCCGGAGACATAATTTAATGAAGGGTACGGTTGCTGGAGCTCCGCGGGAGTCCACTTTCCTTCCATAGATTTTTGCCACTTGAATGGGTTAATGACGCAATGTGTGGAAAGATCAGAAGTTTTTTTTTGGACTGCAGCTGCACTGCGAGTGACGGTCAGCGGAGCGACTGCTGTGTGCATCTATGCACAGATTTGAAGAATAATTGCGGTGTATTACAAACCGGGTGTCTATTATCAGTCTTAATCACGTTGGAGAGACCAAGTTAACTGCTTCATAGAGGCTTCATAGAGCAGTCTGGCCGGGCTTGGACTCGTAAGATACTAATAATGTGTGTGTTTGTGTGGGTAAGTCTCTGAAGACCTGACCGCGCTGCATGCACGTACGTGCTGCAGCCGTGGGGTTCGCACTGCAGCGCCTACGCGTGGATCAGTGTTTGTGCATGCTTGGTATTACCTGACAGACGTCGGAGCGGATGCCAGTCTTCCAGAAGCCCTGACTGCTGAGCTCCACCGTCACCTCACGGCGCATGGTGTTCTTCTGACGGATCTTCTGAAGGGCTTCCTGTCAAACAACCAGCCGGTTAATTATTGATCAACTGGAATGCAGCCTACGGGGACAGCACCCATCCTCGAAAAAAAAAACCACCCTACCCCGCCCCTCAACCCACTCCCTTCCTTCATTCCTCCGCTCCAAATAGATAGAATGGTGCATGCAACAAACTGAAACCTCCATGGCATGACAACACATACAGTGCGGCGGTGGACAGCGGTGACAGGGGGAAGTGACGTCCCAGCTGGTCCCGGCTAATTGAGGACAGCAAGGCTGTGGGCAGTGGTGGTGGTGCTTTCTGGAGGAAGGCTCACAGGACTTCAATCCCAGCCACCAGGAGCCGAGGCACCTGTCTACCCATTAGCACCACCACCAGGACACCTGCACTGCACAAATCATTCCGGGTACACACACACACGCACACACGCACACACAGCATCATGTCAGCCCTCAGCATATAACTGGAATCTCATTCCGGGTGTGTGGGGGGGGGATTGACAGACTGCACCTCCTAAATGTGTGTGTGTGTGTGTGTGTGTGTGCGCATGTGTTTCATTCAACTGAGGAGCTATCGACTCCGAGTTAGCCGTGATCCGCCTGAAATGGAACGCCAGGAATTTTTGACTCACAGAGGAAATAAGAACAACAAAGGCATGAATAAATAATGTCATCCGACTTTGAACTGTGCATCAAAGTGAACACGCTCGCCCACGCGCAGCACACGCATGCGTACGTCCCCACACACACACACAACATCTTCCCACAGCCAGCCAGCCACTGTATATGGAAAGTTGTAATCACAGAGAAGTGTGAATGTTATGTAAATGCTTTATACGCAGGGGCTTTATATGTGGATATGAAACGGACAGAAGTACAATGGCTAAATAATTAAGCAGGATGGGGAGGTGGAGACGCCGTGTGGACCTTCACTGCTGGTCAGACACACAAAAGTCACGGCGTATTTGACTTATCACAACGGCGTTATCTTGCAGTGTTTGCGTGTCGGATCAGACGGAGATCAGAGCCAGAGGCACTGTCAACATCCACATCTGGACAGCTGCTGCATGTGCTCTCCCCTCCCTGTAGTTGACTTCAATGATTTAGGGGTTCAGAGCTCCACGAAATTAGCAGGCTGTTGTTCCATCTTCACGATGAATCTTGAATGTTCATCTTATCACATATCTGACCTTTTTTTTTCCCTCTTAGGGGAAAAAAAAAAAAAGGCCGAAGACACGCAGGTTCATTGTCTTACAACATCGAGCTGTTCCTGTGGAGATCGAACACAATTCTCGGGACAAAAGCGAGCGTCAGATGAATGTCAAGTCGGGTAAAGAATGTCAGCTGTGCAAGCAAGATGAAGCACGAGCCGATAGCCGTGTTGTCCTATAAAGTAACTCAATGCACGGGGATAAAAGCATCTGATTCCATCGTCCTTCGTCTGGCGCCGCCCTCAGAACAAACTGCATCCTAACACCCAACAACTGAGAAGCATCGACAGACGCTACAAAGGTGATGTACAGTTTATTCTGCCTAACCGATGCTGCAATAATCCTTATGTCACTGTTTTCCTTATGAAGTAGCATCACTTAGGAGCAGCAGGATAACAAGCGCTTACATCTCTCCACCTTCACCTATCTGGCCTTCGCCGCTCCGAGATGATGGAGCGATTGAAGTGGAAGATCTCTCTGCTTCCCTCATGTCAGTTATGAAAACATCAAACACGTTGTGCACAACGTGCTGCAAAGGGTGACGACTGGATGGTACGAAGGTATCAGGATGTAGCTGTAAATACGTGTCTTTAAAGTGGAGGGGCAAGACCGGCTAAGCTCGCAGGCTCGGCAGGTTTTGTAGCTTTATTTTAAGAATTTAAAAACATGTAGATGAATGTTGTCAGGGTATAAAATCAATCATCTTTACCAATCAAGAGTCTAACAGTCTCGTGCCGTGTGTGCAGGGAAAAAAAAAAGATGTTTAATTCAAAAACTCATGACCTTAAAACTCAGAAGTCAAATAAAATCACGGATTTCGGGCGAATCTCTATAACGAATAAGTCCTTATCAAAATAAGCTGACAAAAATGTTAAGTTCTTGTGCGGCCCGGCTGTGGAATGGATTGCCGACAGGCTCCTCATGCGGCTCCACTGAGCTCGGCCAAATCTGCGAAGAAGAATCAAGAGAAAATCCCCAAATCCATCTATGCTGAGCTGATAGAGAAGACTTGCATCTGCTATCACCGACAAAGAACTGACTACTCACACGTGTGACATCATAAAGATATAATATTCATTTTCATTACTTTTACCTTCACAGGATTTCACACTTTCTTCAGTGACTCGACAGTAAAGGAGGAAACCGCCTGCGTGTCTGATCTTTGCAGGTCAACGACAAGCCGTGGTCGTAACTCGCTGTAACATGCCTCCTGCGTGATCTAATCACAGGTGGAAAGCTCTAAGAGCGTCATGTGTCTCCACAAGTGACCACATGTGATCTGTCCAACTTCCCTGGCTTGATATGCAAAAGCACGTTAAGGCCCAGACCACCGCCGCATGTGGTCTAAGTGATCGGATCTCAATGCATCTTCAGTACGTATGTTGAGCCCGGTCTGCACAAGGCCAGTTGGGGGAGGGACAACACTGCTGTGAAGACCCCTGACAGACTCGGTCCTAATGGTCGAGGAGAAGTCGTCTTTTACTTAAAGACCAATGTACACCTGAAGTTTCAGTTCCTCCTCGGCCTTAAACATGAATCACGCTGCCACTGAGGCATTGAGGCGACAAAATGCTTGTGGTTCAGTAATTGCTCCGGAGCAGGTTGGCAGGAGGACGGTCAGGGCCTGTTAGCCGGAGAGCTGTGCAGAGCTACCTGGGAAACCAGCTAATTGAGCCTGAGTTCCTGCTCATTATTGGTTCAGAGTGGATCAAGCTGACCAAAGGAAGAGACTGGGATCTGTGGCATTCTAAAAGCCCTTAAGAACGAGAGGAGAGGCTGTAGCTACTGCAGAGAAGTTAACGCCGTCCCTATAGGAGAGACATGGAAGGATTAAGCACATGTACTACGCTCAAGCTATGACAGGTCACACACATTACCTGCGCCCCGGGATTCCCTGCGGAGACATGGTCATTACCTAACCCTTTTCCATCCTTGGGTTCCCCTGGTGGGGCTTTGACCTTCACGCTCGTCTCCGGAGAGCAGTTACTGCCGTTCTTACCCTGAGCTGTAAATTCATCTAAATTATGCATCAGTTATGAAAACACCACGGATGCTTCTGCATTGAAAAAAAGAGCATTTTTATCTGACCTACAGAGGAGGAGGATAAACTCGACACACTCACCACAGCCAAGAAGTGTGTACAGTAAGTGTTACACAGAGGCTGCATCATAACTCACGGACAAATGCATGCATTTGTCTGTTGTGGTAAAAGAAAAGCGGAAATTAGGAAATCGGGGGCTGTGGCAATGACAACACAACAAAGGGCTGTTTTCACTTTGGAGAAACAGCGTCCTTGATATGTTCAGGAAATATCTATGACAACCTGCAGTAAGTGTTAGATAAGCAGGCTTTGAATCAATGCACGCAGCAGGGATAATGGTGTCGGCTTGGAAATAAATGGCTGTTAGTGTGCACGAGCGCCACTGTTTTCAGCACATGAAATGAGCTTCCAGGGGCATTTACACCGAAGGCACACACATACACACACACAAAAAAAATGGTCCATGCAAAGTCACAAAGGATACACAAGATATCAAAGTTAACCCACCTCTCTCTGTGTCAGCTTCGCCTTGTCAATCTGCTTGACCTTGGGGCTGTTTGCCAGCAGGTGGCGCAGTTTCACATAGCTCTTCCACAGCTTCTGGTACCTGCAGACAGTAAAGAGAAGAGAGAAAAAATAAAAAAAAGAGGAGGCTGACAGGAGTCCATCTCCCGCTCTGCAACAACACATCAATATTTCATCCGCAGCTGCCCGATATTAAACATTATTTAACAGTTGCCCGCGGCCATCATTGCATTAGCGGCTTTTGTTTGAGGGCAGATTCTCTGTGTTCAGGGTCCACCGTTTGAACTGCGAGCAGAGGTTCGCACACGCACACTAATGGTTTGCGGTCCAGCTTATTTTCTTTGCTGGTAAAAAAAAAAAAAAAAAGAAAAAAAAAAGGCTGCAGGTCGTGAAACACTCGACTCGAGAGCTATCGCAGCTCCTCGTTCTCATTTCCCACAAAAACCCCGTTGTCTTTTTCCGTCATTTGCATCTGAAAAGAGGCAGGGAGTTATCGGCAAGGTGACATGTAGCCACCAGACTAACCGCCGCCCCCTTTTCTCTCGCCCTCCGTCTCTCTTTTCAATCAGACCTCCTGATTGATGCACCGAGGGCCGAGTGTGACCGCTCTTCTCCCATTCAGGAGACTCTCTCCTCATCTGCCCCCGAATTATTCAATTATGATCAGGGGGGGGGTTAAGGTGGTGGGGTTCGAGGGGAGAGGACAGTGCATTGACATAGAGAAAGGACGAGAGGCATTAAGGAGAAGCGGTGTTCGCAGTGGAATAGAAGAATTATAGAGCTTTAATACCGGGGACTTCATTAGAGACTGAGACGAGGGAATGAGACGGCTTTACCGCGCCGATTATCAGCTCACCACCACCTCCGCAGTGAAGCATCCTGAGCGGACAAGAGAAGGAGGGAGGAAGAAAGAGAGTGTGAGACGGAGACCAGAAAGTCTCTTCTCCAGCCTGGGAGGCCCCCATGTCCCCAATCCGCTCCAATGACCTTTCCGCAGATCCGCTGTGTGCTCTCAGGGTAGCGCCGCCGCAGCTCCCGCTACTCCCCGCACATGCTTTCATTAGCATATGCCAACCCGTTCTCTCCATCACACTCTCTCCTGCTTCCTCTGCACCCCTGAAACATTGCTGGCTTCAACTCCCTGCAAAGGCACAAACACCTCGCCCGCACGCTGGACGTGAAGAATCCTGCTTCGTGGAGTTTTCTGCACCGTCAAAGAAGACAATTGAATTTGAGCACATTTTATTTTTTTTGGAATCCCATGACTTTTCCGTGTTTTTGCACGACTGTATAAATCCTGTATTAAGACCATCTAGTGATGGGATCACACAGGCCTCGACACCGGCCGACATCATGACCTCGTCCTGACTGTGTGAGTGCTGCTCCTCACTTTTAGATCACTTTTGATAAAAGCAAAAGAAGTGACGGTCTTTAAAACCCCCTGCAACTGTCTGGTCGTCTTTCTCCGGTCGGCTAAGCGTGATGAACACATGCAGTGGGCGGTGTGACGCGAGGAAGACAACACAGCATCTTCAGTCTCCTGAGTTAATATATGCTGCTGCTCTGTCCAAGGCTTCCTTTCTTTGTGGTATCGCCGCCGCAATCAACACCGACTCCTGCCCTCGCTACACGCATCATTAGCAGTGGTAGGAGATCCTTTCCACTGGTCTCTTACTACTCGTTTCTGCATCAGCTAATGATGTCCCAGTCCATCCATAAATTTGTCGTTGTCTGCTGCTTTGAGGAGTTTGACATGGCAGCAGGGTGCGCGGGGATGAAAGTGCTCAGCGGGCAGGCGGCTAAAATGTAACGGCAGGGGAGAGAGAGCATTAGTCAGAGGCAGGACGCAAACTAGTTCTGCCTAAATGGATTTCCCTAATATTCATCCTCTTGTTTGCATCTTCATCCCCTCAATTTTCTTCCTCCTGCACCTCTTTCTGACTATTGTGAGACGTTGGAGTTAGAAAGGAAATCAACAAGTGAATTCAGAATTTAAGTAAAGAAATCAAGTGTGTACCGGCGCTTCGCTCGGTGTTGTTGCAACCCTCGGAGCTCCTCCGAGACGGCAGCTCTGATGTTCTAATACGCTGCTTTTGTTAATTATGCAGCCGCACAGTACAGTATTCCCAACTGCAGCCCCGTGGCGTGTGTTACTATTCACAGGAAATAAACCGCGGCGGCTCCCACGGCGCCGACACCCGGTGGGAACCTGGGACCCGTGACGACGCATGTGAAAATGTCACGCCACTCGTTTCCTCATCCGTCTATTCCCCGATCTATCTATCAATCTATCAGTCTATCGCCCCCTGCTCTTCAGCACACTCTTAACCCGAAGGAATCTGCCACACGGCATCCAGGGAGACCACCGGTGAATAAGGAGTGGAGGGAACAAGGGAGTACGTGGCGGGTGGGCGCTATAAGAGGAGAGATTTGTATTCAGACGGCAGGTGTGACATTTATGTATGTGTGTGCGTGTAAGTGATCTTACTGAGGGTCTCCCGCGTAGCTGAGCTGAGCGGGCCGGATCCCAAAATGGACAATTATGGGGAAGGTGATGACGTCCGGGTTGAACTGCTCCCTGTCCAGTTGGTCGATTCGCACAGAGCTCGGTTTCTAGGGAGGAACAGGTCAGGAGAGTGAGTCGTGTGACGGTGTAAACACACACACACACATACTGAGCGGTAGCAACGTCTGTCACAGGGGTATGTAATGAGATGAGGCCCAGATTGAGCTTGTAGCACGCACACAGAAAGTGATGTCGGGGAACGGTGCGCCACCGCCTCTCCTCCTCCTCACAGGGAGGAGATTGACAAGCAACCTGTACTCAGCTGACTCCCAAATCACAGATAGCCTGTCAGGCGTTTTTGTGAGATCAGAGGAAGGGGCTGTAGCATACGGCATGATGAGTTTACACGGCAGATGGCTCGAGGCTCGGGCTCACCTTGACATTAGCCGCGCGCCCGCTCGTCACTGCCTGCATACAAACTCTTGATTCAAGAGCAAAAAGAGGTAACCAGCCATTAGAGCATCATAATCAGCTTTGATTGGCTTGATGGACACATTGAAGATTGGCCTGTTTACAATCTTCACACCGCTAATTTATTTATATATACATGCTAGGCTGTTAGCATCCAGTGCTTTGCTGCTCCAGAGGGCGACGGCGTGTTTGCCCTCACATCTACAGAGTAATCACTTGAGCCTGCCATCTTTGATTGGCATCAGACTGTGGTATGTGACCTTGACATTACAACAGCGGGGGAGAGTTCTACAGACGGAGTGAGAGAAGCCAGACCTGCAGCGAAAAAACAAGACAGGAGACGAGTGACGTCCACGTTGGATTTCCGTACAGAGAATTAGGAAGCCAACGGACAGTAGAAAAGAAGAAGCTTGTTTCTTGTTTGACGATGACCCCGTGGAAGACCCTCAACGACCCCTAGGGCTCCCTGGACCCCCCTTTTGGGAACCCCTCTGCTCAAGAACCACCAATTACGATATATTTAAAGTATCTCCTGACGTATTCTACTCCTGAATTTAGCAGGAATTATCTTTCTGACCTCGTTTCCTTAAAGTTGACAGAAACTACTATAAGCATGATGATTAACAGGGCAACACTCACTATGTGACTGTTTTAATAGACTTTGTTTGACTGCCAGACTAATGTTCAGTATAAGGGGGGGTAGATGACTATTAAACACCCACCCATCTGGAAAAACCTCACAGCGACAATTCAGTCCTGCCAAGAGAACAAGTTGACTCAATAACTCACCCACGCCAAAAGGTTACACAATCATATTCGCTCCTCCTATGCGACCGCTTTAGCGCGCTAAAGCCATCTTGACACCTTTAACCGAGACACAATTACTGTACATCCTTTAAATTATGTGCCAGACAAGAAGGTTAACCAACTTCACAGTGACATAAAGGCTTTGGGGATGACTCGTGTCGATGACAGCAAACGCCCTTGGGGATAATAGGTGAGGTTGCTCATGTCACAGTCTAACAGGACAAGCCTTATTCCTGCGGCGGAGGGTCGGGGGGCGGCGGATGCCCTTGAAACGGCAGACAAGGCCGCCTCCTGTCCTAACAAAGAAGCTAAAGGCCTTTACCATGCCCGGGTTGGTGACGATCATGCCCTTGCACTCCTCCGCATATTTCTGCCACTCCAGCTCCTCCCACTGCAGCATGTCTGCAATCTCCTCCTCGGGGACCAGGGGCTTGCTGCTGCGCAGCAGGTAGAGCAGCACCTGATGCATGGAGAGCACCTCCTTCCCTCCGTCTGAGGCACAAACAGAGAACATCTTAAAGTTTCTTGTTACAGATAAATATACATATAAGTTGCATGCCAGTAAATCAAAGGAGCAGTTGGCTGACATATTGAACAGCCAGTAGAAATGCGCGTGGGGGGGAAGTGAACAGTTAGTCCACGGTGATGCTTTGAACATGCCAAGCAGCCAGCTGACTGAGTGTCGAAGACACATATCAAACCCCCCGGTGTTCCCACTAACACCTCATGAGGAGCGAGACGACTGGGAACAAAATTTGGGTTCAGAGCCAATCAAGGCATTTCAAACACAGAAATACAAACTCTTGTGTTTTCTAAGTGTTTTCTTACAAGTGTAATTGCATGTAATTGAAACACTGCATAAATACACACTACCATCAAAGTACGCTTAGAGAAAGAATAAATAGATGACCACACAGATTGCGGTTCAACAGGGTTCGGCAGTTAATCGAAATCAAAGCATGGAGTAATTTTGCAGAAAAATGTAACTACACACAGTCGAAATAGAAATTTAACAAGCTCGGACTTCTCCTCCACACGGGAGAAGGTCCCACCGAGCGTCCGCACAATGATTTCTTTCACCGCTGAAAATCCTCGGCCTCGAATCAAGGTTGATGCTGGAGGAAAATCTTTGTCTCTTTTCAAGCCTCTCAGCACACGTCGGCCGAGAGTTTTTTTTTTCGGAGCAGATATTATTTGAAGCCGTCCCGGTGCATCGCAATCGCATTGTTGGGGGGAGGGGGAGGGGGAACGCACAGGTGAGCAGAGGCACCGATGCAAGGTCGGCCGCTTCCCAATACGTGAAGACAATGATATGCTTCTGTATCACACAAAACCAGCAATGAGCCGACAGATGCACCAGAGATACAACCAGAGATATGCATGCAAGCTACCGGGTCAAATAGAGTCAGTTTAATAGACACTCATGCATCATTGATAAAGCTCCATTTACCAGTGTTCACATGAACAGGCATACCAAATTGTCCTCGGTGCTGGAAATGCATGACGACAATAAAAGATGCATAGCCACACACTCGCTGTAACGTTTCAAAGAGGCTCTGACTGTAACTCCCTGTCTGCTGCTCTCTTCCTCTACACAGATCACATCATAAAACGTTGGTATCGGACACTTTCCATGTGCCTTTGTTAAAGAGAGAACAAAAAAGAAAGTGTTTGTAGCAAACTAAATTGGGAGAGCCGGGTGAGAAATTGTTTCCTAGTTGTTTTTTTTTTATTTTCGTTCTTGATGGAAAGTAGGTAGGTGGCTTGGCTGTCATAACAAAACACGACGGCCGTGTGACACAGTGCACCAGCACCATCATGTGTAGCAGCGGTGAACACCACGCAGCTGCACCGTCACTCTCTGTGGCACAATATACATTCAGACAAATACAAACGGGACGGAGCTTCACTGGGAAAAAAAATACAGCTGCGCTTTCTTCTTAAAGTGCACGTTTAAATTGGAGAACCAGGTGCTGTCTGTACTGACCACCAGGGGGAGACAGAGAGCAAAGCAGGGTGTGTGTGTGTGTGTGTGTGTGTGTGCGTATTGGTTAGTGAAAGAGTCTCACCGGGTAGGAATCGAACAAAGCGGGGCATGAAGTGGAACTGCTGGCATCCAGACGACTCGTTATCAAACTCAGGGCCTGAAAAACAAAAAAGATATAGTTCTTTACTTGTTTGAACACAGGACAATGTTTAAAAAGGGATCTATTGCGCTTCTGAATTTACTGGCAAATGTAGGTAACCAATTAAGGGTGCTGCCCCTTAGCAGGCTTCCGGAAGCCGACGAATCAGAAATAAAAGATGCTCTTGGGAGTTAGAACTGCTTGTGTCCTTCAGAGGATGAACTGAGGGGCCGCGTAAAGTGACAGTTTGAGATATGTACGACTTTTTTTCCAACTGTGACCATAGCAAAGTCACTCTCGTGGAGTCGAACGATTAATTAGATCAGGGAACGAGCCTAACAGATGACCATAAAACTTCTTATGGTTCTTTAACAAGTTTAAGATGTAAACAGGAAAGACATTCTAGACGTCATTATGTTGCTTGACAGCTTCATTAAGATCGATCAGAATTCATTTCAAAACCTGCAACGTGTGCGAAACTTGTTTTTGATTTACACTCCGTATGTGATACGGAATTTGTTATTACGACGGCTAAATTTCCTAATAATATAATTCCGTGTTAGCCTGTCCTGCCTCGGAGGAGAAACCTGAGATGGAATATATAATACGTGACCCCTGTTACAAATTGGGTCATAAACATGCGGTAATAAAAATGTCAAGTGTATTTATTACACTGCGGGCTTCAATACATTTTAAATGTACAGGAAAGACATTGAGAATGCAATCAGTTACATTTGAGTTAAATTACGAGGGGTAAAGGTGAACTTTCTATTTTTTATTTTTCTCCCCAAAATATGCAATGAGGAGCTCAGGTTGGGCGGTAACATGGTAATATCGTGT
>CAAKHC010013449.1:77684-97440 GCA_901007825.1 Macroramphosus scolopax
GTACAGGAAAGACATTGAGAATGCAATCAGTTACATTTGAGTTAAATTACGAGGGGTAAAGGTGAACTTTCTATTTTTTATTTTTCTCCCCAAAATATGCAATGAGGAGCTCAGGTTGGGCGGTAACATGGTAATATCGTGTATCGGGTGTGTCGAACGAGCTTCAGTGTCTGTTTTCGTTACTGTTTTAAACAAATACTGAGGTGCAAGAATAAGGTTTAAAAGAAGAATATCATCTAGAATATAAAAAAGTCGCTGGGATATTACCAATCAATACATGTTCATGAGTGACTTGCCTCAGTGTGCGAACTCTTGGTTGTCTGGCTGTTGTGATTGTGTCGTGAACTGGTTTGCATCAATTGAGTCACAAGACTCCGACGATTATTCATTGCACGAGTACCAAACCAAACATCTGATCCGTGCATCCTTCTATTGACAAGAGGCTAACGTGAGGAAGGTTTAAAGGTGTCAGAATTGGAATGCCGCCCATCCCCGTGAGGAGTCCTACAGAATATATACGAGTGACTTTGTTAAAGGAATCTGTATTCTACTATATCCTGCGTCTAGATCTAAAGAGATGGGTTTACTTTGGAAGGATTTATTGTCAACTTCTTACTTAGTCTGCGAAAAGAGAGAACGACAGGCACTCTGGTGCCATGAAAGCAGAGCAGGAAGGGATGTGACAGCAGGGACCCGGTGGGCTGACCTACCTGTCAGGTTCCAGTCATACAGCTCGAGGATGTCCTGGAAGAGGTAGGAGGCGAACAACTCCAGGCCTCGGACACAGAAGTTCTGCACAGAGAGTAGAGGAGTGTGAGTGACCACACAGTGCACGCAGACTATAAAAACTCAAGAGCACCTTTATGTAGATATGACCGATAAGTAAATCCAGTTCTCTAACTTTATCACCTAAGCCCCTCCTTATCGACGGGATCAACCTGCGCAGGTTAAGAAGAATCTCTTTTCCCTGTTCTGAAAGGATTAGCCCCTTCGCTCACCCAGATATTGAGGTGTGGGTGTTACATGCGGCTCAGCTGCGCTCGGTCTCAGCCGCTTGCGATAAAAAACAAAGGGGGTGAGAAAGGAGAAAGAAAAGAAGCCGGGGAGATAAAGAAGGGTTTTTTTTTTTTTACTGACCTCCGGTGTCATCTCCTCTATGAAGTGGATGGTGTAATCTATGTTGAAGCGGATCACACGGCACAATGGAATCTGCGATGATGAAAGGAGCAGAGGACGAAGATGAAGAAAGGATGGGGGCGACTCATTACCATGGCGTTGGACAGAGGTTACAGCTTTTCAAGGAAACTCATTAAAAGCCCCCAAAACGGTGCACACAAGCATATCCATGTACAGAAGGAAACCCCGCGGCAACTTAATGTGAGATGTGAAAACATGTAAAAACCTTTGGTTCATTTCAACACACACACACACACACATAGACACACACGGACAGACAGACACACACACACACGGACCTGACTCTTGACATTTAAGTAACTCAAATATCACTAAATAGATAAGCCTGCTCCGCGGTGTTTAATCTCCCCAGTTACACGGTCTTTGTTGTCAGAGCAGGAGGGAGAGAGGGAGGAGGGAGGAGGGGGGGGGGCGATTTTAAGAGATTAACCTGGGAGCCACATTTATTTTTGCCCATCCCAGCGGCTAACTAGCGGGGGGCTAATATCGCCACGCTTTCCGAGGTGCTTTAATCCCCACACTGCCACGAAGCGTTTACCCTGGCTTTTAACACGGGCTGCTTAAATTATCCAGTTCAAATCGTGGCTAATCCCCCCCGGACTCTTTTCAAGCTCGACGGATATTGACCAAGTAGTTTATTGTTCAAACACGCAGGAGACTACGCAGGCGTGGACACGGCCGGATGTAAGCAGATGCAAGAATCTGGACAAACTCTAGAGGAAAGTGGCGGAGCCCCATCGACCCCGCGCCCTCTTTAAGCTCCCTCCTTTGGATAAAAGTCAGTTCTGATAGCTACAGAAAAAAGCAACGTCCCTCTTAGACCTCTTAGTCATTGATGGGCCTTCAAAAGTGAAAGAGAGGACTCCGCTGCAAGGTCAGCGCAATGAGACGGGAGCACTTTGTCCAGGCAACAAAGAAGCCGGACGGAAGCACAAAGTTATTTTTGGACCCTTAAAGGTCCCGTGTGTAGAATTTATGATTGATTATTGACAGAATAACATAATATATAATATTTATAACTATGCTATCATTAGTTTATCATCACCTCAGAGACATATGTTTACGTTAGCTTGGAGGGAGGAGCCTCAATCAACAGGGGAAATTGGGCGTTTTAATCTCATCCTGAGAAAGTTAGGATGTCATCACTTCTTACTTCTCTAAATGTTGATGTATTGAAAGAACTACTATTTGTCAGTCGATCTTAACTGAACTACATATTCTCTGATATGAAATGTATTTGGGAAGAATGTTTCCATGACTTGATTAATTTTCAAAACATCTCCAGGCCTGAAAAATTGCTATTTTTCTCAATCACATATCAGTTGAAAACAATGTAATCATATTATTGTGCTACAATTCTATAACGGTAATTACACTGTCTGTCTGAGTGATGCAACATCAGGGAGAAGCTGCAAGAAAAAAACCCTGTGAACTCTTTTTGCTTCACCTTTGTTTGGGTTTAACATGAATCATTGAAACACCGGCAAGAGAGGAAAGAATTCAGGGAGACGGACAAAAAAAAAAACAAAAAGGTGGAATGAAGTGCAAAGCGAGCAGATAAATAACAATTAGGCTGCACAGTGACAGACGCTGTCAAACCGTTGTGTGGTGTACAAATTCATGCTGTACCACGGGATACTGAATCACGGCCGGCTTACACTGGTGAGTGGAGTGTGGGAGAAGAGGGAGAAGCCTTCAAACAGGTACTCGTGGTCATCATACTCGATCACGGTCGGCCTGTCAGTCTGCAACATAAAAACGGGGGTTACGGCTTGATGTACACTGATTACCGCTTACACCGAGACTCTGGAAGAACGTGGAATTATTGATTGTTATTACAAGGCTTTAAGATTTAGCTGTTTTGGCGATGACACATTAATGGCATTAAAAACAAATTCATACCAGAAAGTTGGTGGGTGGAGAAACAGTGATCCTGTAGTGGAACAGCTTCCCGACGTTGTTATTCATCAGACGACACTGCTTCGCGGGCTGAGAGAGACACACACAAACACAGCGGTGGCTGTACAGGGCATCTTATAAGACACATGCATGCTTTGTTCTTACAGATTGGGCCTTTAATACAACAGAGAAAAGCCACTGGAGGGAGAGGACACATTTAGGCGGACCGGGGAGAACGTCCGCGCCCCTCTACGGCAAAACTTCAAGGTTATAAAAGGGGTGATTTATTCACGACGTGTCATACCTCCTCCCCCGGGTAGATGCTGTGGCGGATGCCTGTACGTCTGGCCTTGGCACTGCACTTACACAAGGGACCATCATTCATCTGGACACAGAGAAAAGATACGTAGATCAGACACTGGGCATGTAGAACTGCTGAGGGTTTGCTGGCTTCTCATTGTAGTTTTATACTGTGTGATTCACAGGTCGGTAATATCGAACGGGGGGCTCAGAAAAAGATTTGTCCAAGTGATCACATGGACAAAAAAGTAGTCTAATAGGCATCAGGCGTTATGTATATTTAATACCTTCCAGATATTTCCCGGTGGTACACAGCGTACGATGGTATTTGTGATACTGTGCTTTACTGTGAGAGAGAGAGAGAGAGAGAGAGAGAGAGACAGAGAGAGAGAGCGAGAGAGAGAGCGAGAGAGAGAGAGAGAGAGAGAGAGAGAGAGAGAGAGACAGAGAGAGAGAGCGAGAGAGAGAGCGAGAGAGAGAGAGAGAGAGAGAGAGAGAGAGAGCGTGTGTGTGAGTGTGTGAGTGTGTGTGTGTGTGTGTGTGTGTGTGTGTGCGTGTGCGTGTGCGTGTGCGTGTGCTGGCAGCTGCAGCCACAGAGGAGACGATGATGTTTATACATTTGTAGGTTCTGCTGTTAATGTGGCAGCTCAACTCTGCAGATTATATTTGTTTTTGTTTCGTCCTCTTTGCCGGTTAGTTCTGTTGATACTACGGAGCAACGATGTGACACGGTAGCTCAGTACAGTTTATATTAACTGCGTTGGGTTCGGGCGGATAACTCCAGCCAACTGTATCATGCACGTGGAGCAGAAATAGTCCCTTGAGAGAATTTTTTCACCGCCCATGAATACCGTCCGTGACACCACCGACCTAATCACAGGAGATGAGAACTGTGATTCTCTCATCCGTCCCTCTTGCTCAACTTTAATTGCAAGTCATTTTTTATTCATCTCCAAAATATTTCAGCAGTTGAACCGTCATGTAGGGGAATATCAGTGCCGGCAGGTTGAAAGGGATTTAGAGGATTCCCGTTTGTTCGGAGAGACCAACCTGTCCCAGGTCGTTGTACCACAGCTCCTCGTGCAGCCGGTCAGGGTGAGCTTTCTTTCTCTTGATCTCCTCAATGACATCAAAAACCTCTGAGTCGGAGCTGCTGGAGCAGGTGCTCCCTCCCACTTCTGACTCACAGTCTGAGTCACTACTGCTGTCATCTGTGAAAACCACATTTAAAAAAAGGGTCTTTAATCATTCAAAACGTTACAGGGATGACAACAGAAACATAATTCGGTAAGCCAGAGCTGGGTTGGTGGATAAGCTCCCCCTGCTCAGCCGTGCCCTCGCCAAGTGTCGGTAAAGCAATCTGTCACAACGTGTGAACTGTGTGGACTTCAGTGTCGGCTGACAGCTCCTACAGAGGAATAATTATTCACACAATGCGGGTGATACAGCGAAGAGACGGATCGGTTACTGACACTCACATTTACTTTCATTTTGCACACTTAAATTTACTATATTAACACTTTCCTTATTTTTAACACGTGTCCAAAACAACGTACCAGCCCAAATGTGCAGGTCCTTCTAGGGCTCTGCCGCAGATGTCAAACACTCTCACTACAGAATTGGGAGCTAAACTGAAACTATTTAACATTTAACTCACAGCTGCTCCGAAGCCGCCTCAAGAGATCAACAGAAATATGGGACTTTTCCTTTTTTCCCAACTGCAGCAGAAACTTTTAAAAAAATCACTATTAGGTCAATTAGTCTCCTTAAACTGGCCCGACACCAGGAGATAAATGGGCCCATTCTGGGTCCGATTCCCCAATTCCAACAATTGGCGGTGTAGGGGGGGGCGTTCCAGACTGGAGGCTGGCGGGAACAGATTATCTGATAAAAAGATCCTGAGGTGTGAGGAGTTTACAGACATGACGTTATTCTCCCGACCGGATCGGAGGCGATGGAAAAGAGCGAGCTGTGTTGCACAAGTTTCTGTGAGGTATCAAGTCCCATTCAAACGTTATTTCTGATGTCCTGCATCCTGACTGGTGTGTGCATTCTTACGTTGCCTCTGACATTTAAAAAAAAGAATCCTCTAGTGTGCACCGGGCGATACTTATTGTAGCTTAGAAGTAGGGACAGAAATCCTCATGCACACAATCAGAGCCATGTACTTCAACAGGAACACCCACCTGGACCCTCGTCCAGTTTGGTCTTTGGCGGATCCCATTTCGGTCGAGCCTCCTTCGCTTGCTCCTGTCTCCTCCCCAGCTCCTCTTCGAAGCGCTCGAACAGATTCCGGAGTTTACTCGTCCCAACGACCGTGGAGTCTCCCTGGAAGGACAAAAAATTCAGATGAAGTAAATGACTTTCTCGACTATTTTGGGTCAAACTGAAGTTGCAGATGTGCTATCACAGTACTGCTGAGCCAGATGTTCCCTTTACGACCTCTGGCATACCAGAGAAGAAAGAAAGACACAAGCAGTATGAAATCTCTTAAAACATTTCAACACATTACTTCTTGATCTTTGGTTATATTTAAAGACGGGTCAGGTGTTTGGCCAGAATGTCTTAAGAGAAAGTAGCTGGAAGCGAACATTCAGAGACCGCTGGCAAAGGTTGGCTTTTAGAGGCGAGTTTTAAACGTCCAAAACCTCCACAGACATCAGGAAAAGTGCTCCAGAGGGCAGGCAGTGATTTGCGAGTCGCCACTCTGGTGGTTTTGAGTGCTGTCTGTTTACTGGGAGATGATAACATTCAGCACCGTGGCGCTGCAAACCAAACTCTTAGAACACCCGCAGAGAGAGGATTTATAAATTGGCACAAAGAAGAAAAGGAGAGTTTCCTTCCTTCAGTCTATCTCAATATGTCTATATGTACCACTTGGTCCATTGGATCATTGGAGTAGAAGTTCTCAGCGTGGGTGCAGCGGATCCAGGCAGGTTTCAGGAGATCCTCTTCTTCTTTCTCCTCGTCCCCCTTCTCCGTCTCCTTCTCTCGGACTCTGTCCGGTTCCCGCTCCCTCTCTCGATCGCGCTCTCTCTCGGAGAAGACCTCATCAGAGTCCCGACTCCTGGCGGACGAGTAGCAGCGCTCCCTGCTCCCGCCTGAGGAGGCCTCAGACCTTCTGTCCCTCTCCTCTTCCCAGCGAGTGCGTTTCCTCTCTCTGCTTGTTGACCGACTGTAAACAACAGATGAAGGGAGGTTAAATACGAGCACATTCATACTTCAGGATTGGCAGGGTCCCTCTGCTTCATGGGCATGCTGTGCCTGTAGCAGACATCCATGAGAAGCCACCCATCAGATATTAACATTAAAGATATGTATGCTAGAGAATAAGGAAGAGTATTACAGGTTGACAATTTTACCTTTTTAAGAACCAATGACATCTCATTAACCCTGAAAGTTAAGGACACTAATGTATACAAGATTTCTAGACATTAGATATATTGAACAAGAGAAGATGTTTGTACCTGCGAGGCCT
The DNA here is from genome assembly GCA_901007825.1 of Macroramphosus scolopax. NCBI lineage: Eukaryota > Metazoa > Chordata > Actinopteri > Syngnathiformes > Centriscidae > Macroramphosus > Macroramphosus scolopax. Next base: position 84,559 of record CAAKHC010013449.1, read on the forward strand.
CTTTCTGTGCCTGTCAGGCGACTGGGATCTCCGGCTCTCTCTGTGACGGTGCCTTTCTCTGTGAACACACATTAGTAACACACAGAATTCAGAAACGGATTCTTTCACAGGTTGATATAAATCAAAGGTTGCTGCCGTCTGCGTACCTGCTTCTTTCCCTGCTCCTGTGGCTGGGAGGAGTCCGGCCTCTGTCATACTCAGACCTGTACCGCCCACCGTCGGGCCTGCTATGCCTCTCCGGACTCCTGACGCGGTCCTTCCTATCTCCGGGAAATTCCATTTTATGCCTATCGCCTTGGCCACCATAGCCGTGGCTCCTCTGCCTGTGGTCATCATGGCGATACCCTCTTTCTGGTGACCTCCTGTTCTCTGTGGGTTTCTCGTATTTGTACTGACCCCTCTGCCTGAAGCTGTGGTCTGGTTTGAATGAGCTGGGGGTCTGGGTGTAGCCAGGGTTGAAGGTGGGTGGAGGAAAGGGAGGGTGGGGAGGATGGGGGTAGTTCATGGAGTATGGAGGGTGGTAGCCCATCGATTGAGAAACCATGGGAGGAGGCATGGACGAGTGCGGCAATGGTGGCGGGGGCACAGGCGGCATCATGTAAGGGTGGTAGGCATTCTGAGCAGACACTTGGGAGCCTGCGGTGGAGCTGGGCAAGGGAGGAGGTGGAAAGTTGGGTGGGGGATCAGGGAACCCCTGTCGGACAGGAGGCTTGGGGAAAGGCGGACGCACTGGGCACGGGTTTAGAGAACCAGGAGACTGGGAATGTGCTGGAGGAGTGTATTGCATATAATCGGAATGCGGAGGCATGTAGCTGCTGTTTCCGTGGTAGCCAGAAGTGGGAGGAGTCTGAGTATCATAGTGGTACTGGGGTACAGGAGGCTGGGGAGGGGGTGGTCTCAGGTTGGTGGGTCTGTAGTTTTGCAGGGAGCCATGCTGGCCGGGGGGCACCCCAGCCCTGGGACACCCTCGATCCTGATGGAATGACATGACTGTGGACAGAAGAATCAACTTAGAACTCATATCCACAAAATCTCAGAGTCCTACTTAAGTGCTGCCTGTTATGGTTGTTGTTAAATCATGTTATGACAGATCATAATTAGCATTAAGCGAAGTGAAATCACTATTGAACTAGGAAAAATTTTTACAGCTGAAAACCAGAGTAAACTGCAAGACATGCCCATTTTAAAAACAGCTCATCAAGAATATTTAATGTGTCTGTATTTGTACTGCTTGTGTGTTTCGCGGGACTGACTCAGTTTTCGTGTAGCGTTTATCCACAATGATATCTTGGTCTGAGGGAAATTAAGCTTATCTGACATTATTATGACGCAAGTATTACAAGCTAGAGCGGAATAGCAAGTTCTAATCTACTACTCAAACGTAGTGATAAACATTTACTTCTTGATTTACGTGTATAGTAGTTAGCAACAGCTCTACAATGGTAAAATAATTACTATTGCGGATGCGAGCTTCAGTAAGTTAGCTAACCTCCAACAGATGTCTTCTCAATAAATGTTCAGCAAAAACACACATTTAAAGAAGGAAAGCAATGTAAAGTAACATAGGTAATAAAGCGAAAGAGGTCACGTATCATTATTTCAAAGCTAAAAGTAACGGCAGCTAGAATTAGTAATAACTATGACGGAAAAAGTCCACTAGCTGCCGGGACCAAATGCTAACGAGCTAGCTACAACAACATCATGCAGAGCAACGTTATGCGCCGAAGAAATTACCTTCAAAATTATGTAGCACTAACACCAGAAGCTCGTCATATCGTCTTAACTATGGGTTCGAAGTCTAAACTGTCTTTAAAAGGGTTAAATGTAACTGCTCTGTTACATTTATGAAGATATTCGTTACAACGAGATATCAACTTAATAACACACGTTCCGACCACCCTCTGTATCTGGTCGGAATGCTTACGAGGAGGCACACGGCTGGACCAATTACATTCAGCGACTTCATCAATGGCCAATGAAAGCGCGTTATGGTTTCGAGTGGTTCCTCATCGGTTTCCATGCATGGCTGTAAAAAAACACAAATAGGTGTTTCAGAGATCAACTTAATACACCATAAATATTCCCTTTTTTATTTGACAACATTGAAGAATAATGAATTATCAAACATTTCATATAATGTGTTCAGTGAGTGATCTATAGGTAACAATGTTGTGTAGTTGATAACAGATGAATGATGGAGGGAGAAGTGTGATTTCCTGCTCCATTAATAGTGCATATAGATATCAGCTAACGCAGGTTAAGAATCTCACCTAGCAGGCTTCATTACACTGAAGAGTAAACTGTGTAAAACTACTGTTTTGTTGTTATATTCCATTCTGGAATTCTCAAGAAGATGCATGCATTGAACTCTCCTCATCTCCCTTTCCATCTGTATTAATATCCCTTTAATGCATGTTACTTTCCTTTTGTACATGCTCCTCTCTCTACGCCTGCCACTTTATGCAGGTGTTTCTGCCTCTGGAGCACATCTAAAATATAACTGCTTGCTGTACTTGTGTCCTCTGGCCACTAGAGAGCAGCAAAGAAGTACTTTGAAAATGCATGACAGTCTATCGACTCTACATTACCATGGAAACACATCATACATGATTTGCAGAATGAATCAGGGGGACAGCAACACAGTTTTAACATAGTACATTTACTTCTTGAGGCCAAACTCTGTTATTGCATTCTCAAACAATCTGGGGAATATTTTGGCTTCATTCGACTCATCCTGTATCATTCTGAGTGGGGAACCTGTTAGACGTTTGCTTTGTATCGACACCAGCTCCGTTGTTAACCTCAGTGTGTGGTAGCAATGCTGTGATGTTATGCCCTGCACAGTCTTGCTGGATGAATCAATGCATAAGGTCAAGGTGAAGGTGTAAAGGCCCACACAGTTTTTCCTCGGAGGACACACCTACATCGCCGGCTGAACACTAATCATCCAGCCTCGAAGGGTCAGTGTAAAAAAATCTGCCTTGCTAGTTAGAGGGTCAACATGAAAATGCCCCCATGCACAATGCAAGGTCCATTATAAAATGGTTTCAAAGGTTGGTGTGGAAGCACTTGCCTGACCGACACAGAGCTCCTACCCGGACCACGGTGCATCACCAACGCCAAAAGGGCTACAAGAAAAAATTATTTTAATTACCAGCTGATGCTCTGACTATTTTCTTAATGAGTCTATTGCTTGGCTGTGCCAGCCTCATTAATGATCCTGCAGCCAGTTTCCAAAATCTGGTGGCCTCACCAGAAGAGTAGATGTTGTTATGGCAACATATTACCTAGTCTTCTCTTGGACGCGCAGGGCTGTTTGCAGTATACGATTACCTAATATAAAAGAGTTTTTTCTTGCCTCTTGGCTGTCTCGACAATTAAAAAGAGCTTGGTCTAAACTTGCTCTGTATGAAAAGCATGTCTGTGACAAGTTCTGTTATTATTTTGCTGTTTATAAACAAACTTGTATTGAATTGAATTGAATTGGATAACAAAACCAAGGTTCTTTTTTCATGTGCCTGAATCATAATAAAACAAATAAATCGTGACAAATTGGTTTTATTTTGAAAAGACTGCCAGAATAAAGTCGCCTTGCAGATCCAAAAATGATGTTCAGGGATACCTGCAGTATTTCAGTTTTAAATCAGGCTTTCAATGTTGTAGTTGGCAGAGGTGAAGCCTTTATTCTGGATTAGTGTTACAGTAGCAGCGATTCTAGTTTAGTCTGGGGTCCTTCAGGGGGTTTCATGTATCTGTAATTCCAGCCATTAAGTAACGTAATGACAAAATGTTTGACTGCCTTGTTTGTGTCTTCTGTAATAAAACATCTAAAAGCAAAAATCCATCCATCCATCCATCCATCCATCCATCCATCCATCCATATGTATCCGTGGGCTGTTCTGTTAATCTTTAATCCCAGTCTGTCTCTGCAGCCTCCACATGTGAACCGAGCAAACCAATCTCTAGTCCGGTGAGCAGTTACTCAGACCATTTGTCTTCTACTTGCCCCGGGCACTTCACACCACTCACCTCTGTGTGGCGGCTCAATTTCAATCCTCACATGGAACATAACAAAACCATTCAGATATAATCCCATTACAGCTGTTTACATTCAGAGATTAAAAAAAAAAAAAAAAAAGACCCCATTTTCAACAGGCGTCTGCTGAGGGTCAGCGGAGCAGCATTATGATTCACCTCAGGCTGCCTGAGGAGCATCAATATTCTCTGCAACACGCCAGTCGAGTTCTCTCTCCCTCCGAAAAAGAAAATATGGAGAAAAGTGTTTTTCTCTTTCACACCAGAACAGCAACACCACTCACCCCTACAGCTGTAAGTGTTTTTTGTAGAAATGCATTAGTCAAAGCTCTAAATAATTATTCCAGGAAAAAGTGAAGAGCTGAACCATGATTGTGTAACACTTCTACAGTAGATGAACATTCATCCTGTATTTCTTTTTACGGACTTCCAGGAAATAGTTTTCTTCCACCAACGCTTGAGAAAAAAAATCGTCAAATAGATATTCAGATTGTAACCTAACCACGACACAAGGAGTAACATACAGGCGAACCATGAACATGTTATAGTCATGCTCATCTTCTACAGCGGAGTCATTTCTCCCATCTACTCCTGCAAAGTCCAGTGTTTCTTCGACCCAACCACCCAATGCAGAGCTGCCTGACGTATGTTGATGCCGACGGATGACGTGATGTAGAGTGACTACTGGACGAGCAGTGCACAAGTTGGGTTCCATTCATGTTCAGCATTGAAATGATACCTGATGTCATTAATCCCTTAAGCGAACTTCCTCTCTGCATTTAACCTGTTCGAAGGTGATCATGCAAACACACGAGTGAAGAGGAGGGGAAGGCACTGTTGATACTCTAACCCCCACCCCCACCCCCAACCTCGCTTCTCTAAGCATTGGGCAACAACTAGAGCAAAAGTTGCACTGCGCCTTCCTCTGGAGCCAACAAAGGTCCCTGACGGTAACATTATGTTGTTCTTCGTGAGAGTGGAGACTTCCCAAAAATTCCTCACGGGAACATTGCACCCAATGCGAAGCCTCAATTGATAAAACAGTCCTCTGCAATGGTCCGTTGCTGTACTGTTACTTTGAATGAGCGAGAGAAAAACATGAACAACCTTGTGTCACATTTATACTCCACAAAAGATTATGACTTGATTAAGTCTTTCAATGAACAAAAATACACATTCATGACTCATGCTGCTCATCAAACTTCAAAAAGGTTATTCATTTAATCAAGGTTGCAAAATGAAAATAAGAAGTCCAAATCAGACCTTTCATACATCAGCTGTTGTGTAACGTCGGTGATGAGGAATGAATAAGGTCGACCGACCTACTGAAACCGGAACAGAAGAGACTTTACCGTCCTTGCATACGTGCAGCTGTTCAAAGCCGTCTGCAGGGGGGGCATGACGTTTGAAAAAATCTGTTTTCAAGCATCATGTTTAAGAAATCCAAGAAACTTGCAGTCTCATAAAGACACACTACTTGTATTCAAAGAATTGTATCGTGCATACCGAGCGACAAGCTAAAAGGCTGCAGCATATCTTTCTGCATTGCACATTTCTGTAAGACGTAGTATAATCTTATGGATTCTGTAAGCAGTAATGAGAAGGTGGAGGATTGGTGCAACAAACACCTGATTGTATGGACGGGGTTCCATCCAAGGTCTGTTGAGTCACGGAATTACATCACGTGCAAAGAAAAACAAACTGCAAGATGTGTTGACACGACAAAAGGGCTCAAAACTACCAAGTCTCTGGTTCAAAAGAATAGAGATTAGACAGTTTGACAAAAAGCTTTTGTTGTGGCAGCTGTTTGCATATTTGCTTTCTCGCCGGGGGGGTTTGAGATCAGAGAGAGAAGATGAAGAATGAAATACGACCTTCACGTTCTGCGCAGCAGACGAAAGGCTGCATACCCCAGTCATCCTCCCTCACCTTCAAAACAGGAAACACAGCAAACAGCTGGCTCTGTACAAAGGTGTAAAGCTCACCAAACCCCAGAAACATCATCTCCACGGTTCACGCACAGACATCAGAATCATTTCTTATATCACTCTTGGCAAGAAAACGAATATCTGCACCTGCAGAGGAACTACCCAGACTGGAGTCTGTGTTTGGTGCCTTAATGAGCTTGATGGATTGAATTAAATAACGTATACTGATTAGAGACAATCACAGTTAATGCAACTTCCTTGTGAGTGTCAGACTGACTGCATGCACGTCTTCAGGAGAGTTAGACGCTGCACAGGCCAACCAGCATCGCCTCTTTACAATAACGTTTGAGGGAGAAATCTGATCCCGCCGTCTCTCCGGCAACTCGTCTGAAGTCTGTGAAAAGTGCGAAATGAAATAAAGGCTTCAGAAAAAGCAAGGAATTATCTGGGTTTCAAATTTCAACCAGAAAGGTTGCTGGGAAATTGAGCCTGTCAGAAAGACTGTTATCCTTTCACAGGGGAATGGAAACGGGCCTTTTCAACAGCTGATAATTTGTGGTTAAAAAAAGAAAAGACCTTTTGTCTGGATTCATTACAGTCTGAGTACATTCTTCAAAAAGGCCAAGTCTTTTGTCAAGACGATATCAGAAGGTCTTTTTTCTAGATTTGCTGCTGATGTTTCTGTAATCATGGTTGAGCATTTGATAGAATTAATTTCAGGTGAATGGAGCAGGTGAACTTCGGCCTCGGAGTCTGAACTCTGTCGTTTCTGCACACAAGTTCAGATTCATTATATCAATAGTTGGATGAATTGACATTTAAGAGATAAAACACAGGCTCAATTACAATGAGGGAAGAGGAAAAAGTAATTAGCGTGCTCTACAAGCTACTCAATGGCAAGTGGAATCTAAATTAAATTCAATCAGATTACATTTGCATTTAAATTGGTATTAAGAAACGATATACGTAATCTAACAGGAAGACACTTGTGGATGCTTCTTCTTTTTTTTTTATTTCTCCTTTTTCAGCTGCCCTGAGACATTCGAGCTGGATTGCAGAGACCATTAGCTCAAACAGGAAATGTCTTTCTGCAACACTGCTTCCGTATCATAGAACAGCTTAACCTGGTGTTACATGGAGGGTTGGCGAGGTGCTTCAGGTGCGTCTTGGGAGTTCAGACCAACCAAAGAAGTGTGATTATTACCTGGCAGGTGCTCATGATGGCCTCACATCGTGACCACTACGGTACGTCACACATCAAGTAGTCTGACCCCAACGTGACTCTTTCATATTCAATGTTTTTCACTGAGTCAAAGGGAAACCATGTTTTTTGAAAAGCAAATTATTCTGTTGTTGACTGGGACCTGACGAGCAGCGTCCTTGATGAATGAAGATGATATCATCATGTTCCCGTGGAACATGCTCCTTATTGGCCGGCATTGATCATGTTGCTCACTGTGCAGCGCCGAGCCTGCGTGCACATGGAGACCCATGATTAACTGAGGTAGCATGCACAGACTGGAAAATATTTTTCATCTGAGAAAAAGATGAATCAACTGATTGAACTGCTGAGTGGAGGAAATGAATTTCGCGGAAAAAACAGGGCAGGGGAGTTAACTTGGATGTGCCCATTGTTGCTGCGATTATCTGTTATTACGGTATACAGGGACATCTTTAGAGATGCCTCACTCCCGCTCAGCCATTCACTTAGGCCGCTCTGTCGTAGTCATCAGGAGCAGTTAGGGATTTAGTGACTTACTCGAGGTCACTTCAACATGCTGCAGTCTGGAGGAAATCATTTGGATTAATAGACGGGCACTCTACATCCTGAGCCCGGGCCGAGCCAACGGGGAACATGCTTCCTCATCTTCTAACTTACAGCATGACTTATCGGTCGCTAAGGTACTTAGCTTGGCATTACGTGTCCTCGGTGTCTGCAGCCGTCTGCGCACCGGCAGGTTAGGGAGTGTAATCGAGATGCCTCAAACTACTTTTTAGACTTCTGTTTTTATTGTCAGGCAGTTCAACCAGCTGCAGCTGGGAGGAAACATGTGGGCGCCGCTTCACCCGCGGTACAAACTGACTGTAAATCAGCACCATCACATCGTATTTGATTGTGTAAATCACTCCAGAAGGCAGAAGGCCAAACTTTGCACTTGAAATGCATAAAAGCCTCCGTACGCTCGGTAACTCACGGCGGGGAGTTCAGCTGCAGCCCCGAACAGAAGTGCTGAACTAATTGGAACGGCACATTTTTTTGGGTTCATCATCAGCGGAACATTAAAACACTACGTCCGCCGGCACTCACACCCACTTCATGAAAATAGAAACACCGGCACAAGGTCTCGGGATAATGGATCGTCAGGGAGGTGGGGGGTTAGAAAGGTCTGGAGGAGGACCACAACCCCAATTTAACAACACACACAAAAATCACTACATTTTCAACAAGGATGGCAATTTGTTAAAAGGGTGACATCCATGTGGACGAGTTTAAATGGCCCATTAGAGCTACTAAAAGGCTGCGCAATGTTTACCATCACGGAGGCCGTCCATTTCATCAGGGACCAGACTTCTTCATTAGTAGACATTAGTTACTTTATTTGACAACTGAAGAGGGGAAGTTCAAAACGATGATTTGTACACTAATGCTGTTATTCACTTTTGGAAAAAGTTTTCAGCCAAAGTTTCTCTTGATAATCTGAACAGAAACACAGGCAGACGTGAATAACGAAGGATGAGTGGGCCGTATAATCGGAGGAGGTCAGGTGTATCAATGAGGGAGACAAACCACGGGGCAGCGCTGTGAGCTGAGTGCTTCCTCCTGACCGTTTAATCTTTAACATTACAGGCTGATGCTGAGAGTGAAGGTTCACTAAAGTTCACTGAGAACCTCGACTGGAGGTCACGATCACTGTCACACATAAAACACTTTTCAAAGGATTTTTTTTCTTCTATTTCCACAAGTTATGAATGAAACCTTGTGGAGAAAAACTTCATATGAAATTCATGATTCAAAGACCAGACAGAAAGAAATATCATTTTGAGGACCGGCCTGCCTTCAATTGAGATGTGCAAAATCCCCGTGGTCAAAATAAATGAAAGGAAACTTCTTTCATTGGTTTAAACAACTGATACAATATCTGAGTTTCCTTCGGGAAGTCACAGTCCAGCTGCTGCAAAGCCCCGGGAGACACAAACCCATTAACCTTCCCTTATTATCAGGCAGCCTGTGTTCCCTCGCCGGAGAAACACTGTGATCGTCCTGCACGGCGGGAAGCCTCTCGCATCGAGGCTGGACAGGCTCACAACGCTTCCTCTATTCACATGTTATACCAACGCACACTCGGAGTCTGTGTGAGCAACAGCAGGCTCTCAATTAAATGTAATGTTCACGCCGACATCATACCTTCATCCACACGAGCGCAGATTGTTTTCTAAACAGATATTCTCTCCGTCCGATATACACAGTCTGCACAAGGCTGCGAAACAGCAGTACGACCGCTGTAATTAGAAAGCCGTGCCAGAAGACGCTGGTACGTAAATGTAAGTAAAACCAACGTTCTTCTTCTCCATTGAACAGCAACAATCGGAGCAAGTGTCACATTTCCAACGCCACTGAAACCGTGATCGTGCATCGTCCCATTTTCACCGGCGCCCTTGGGTGAGGAGCCCTGTAGAGTAGGCGGAGTCTCGATATCCGTTGCAACAGGGACTCACTATCGCCGGGGGAAAGACCTCTGGAGAAAGACTGGAGTCGAGCAGCCAATCAACTCGCAGCAGAGACTCACAGTCTCCTCTCAAGGTACCAAGTGATATAGGAGACGAGGAGATGGTACTAGCTCTATTGTACTCGGGCTAAAGGCTAGCTCGGGGCTAGCTCGTTAGCCAGGATACATAATTGTCCTTTAAAGTATTAGAGGCAAACTTGAGGAGTTAATGTAATACCAGTCAAATGAGAAGTGCTGGGATTGACGTGCACGGCGAGCACATACTGTGTGTCGACAGGCAGGTAAAGTCAGTAAAGTCTGAGCTCCAGTCAGAGCTGCACAAATGATTTTTGGAGTTTAGCATTACACGTCAGAATCGCTGAGCAATTCACCTCCGTCAACAAGTGAATCAGAGAGCGCAGGGACAACTCTGTTTCAGCATGTCGGAATCGATACTGATGATGGAGTCTGAGACGCCTCAGAGTGCAGACAGGGAGCTCTATCTCGAGGCGAGGTGTAATACTTGATCTAATACCTTCAGGGTTTGATGTCTGGAATGATGTCATTCTTCTGGAAAAAGGGGGGAGATTACAGGATTTAGTCACACAGACGCTGTCGTCCATGAAGGACAAGGTGTGTGTAGAACTTGTGGTTAGATTGCCTGCACACACACCGACACACACACACAGACACACACAGACACACACACACACACACACACACACAGAGGTTTGACTGCTGGGAATCGATGCGTCAGAAAAATAAGAAATTTTTTGAATAATTTGTACAGGAAGAGCACAGCGGTAATGACGCTGTGCTCTTCCATCACATTTGCGTACGCTCGTCGTCGGGAGGGCGGTGAAATAAATCACAAATTGACAAACTGCTGGCAGACAACCACATCGAGTTTCTTCCCTTTTTGCCCAACGAGTGTTCCAGTTTTACAAATTACGTTTCACTGAAAACAACCAAGAGGAGCATTTAAGCAGTTTGTTCATCACTAGGGGATCGAACGGCGGTCTCCTGCTACAAAGTGTCTGCCTGCCTTCTCACGCAGATCTTCTCGCTGTATGCTGACGCCCTCCGATGTCCCGTTCTCCTGTGGTTCATTACTGAGGAGGGAGATGACGCACATGTTTGCACACCGACTGCGAAAACATTTAAGACCCACGATGATGCATCGGGAGATTAAATCATGTTGTAAGAAAATACTTTGAGCGGAAGAACTGGATTTTTTTCACCTGATTGCATCCATATATTTAGATGTCTGATAAGATTTCACTTCCTAAAGTATAATAACGTTATAACTTGGGTTGTGAGACTACATTTTCAATGTCAGACTTCTTCCGTTTGCAGTATTTAAGTTCGGTAGTTAAAGTGACTTTGAAGAACATTCCGCCCACCAGTGCAGTAAAGAGCCACTTATCAATAAACATAACTCTACATGAAGGTTCCTGTTTGCTTTGTGTCAGTTAAATATTCATCATTAGTCACACCATTTAGATGAAGATGAGGTGCGTGCAGTGTTCAGACCTTGTTGACTTGCAGACTCTTCATTATCCAGCGAAACACTCACTTCACGCTAAATATGCAAAGCAGTTATTATGTTAGCAAACTTATGTTGAAATCACCGTTTCATAAATACAAATGTGTCTGACTTCTGGAGCATTCAGTGACTCTGTTCATCAAACTGTTATGATGGCTTCCCGATAAATATGCAGTATTTTGTGTTTGTTTAAAACACTAGTTAATTAGCAAATGAGCAGTGGAGCATTCGGTAACGAATAAATAAAAAACAATCACATGCGGCTGTGATCAGCATGCCGGTATCGTCCAGCAGGCGGAGGGAGGACAGGGGACACCGTCTGAGCTCCTGTCGGATGGAAGCGAAAGGTTCACGGGCCCCTCAGGAACTGGACTGTTCTGCATACCAACCCAGACGTGCAGCCGTTTGGAGGCTCAGCAGAGCCGCTGCACCGCTGAGACGGGACCTGCTACGTCCTATGATTGACGCTCTTTAGGTGAACAATGAAAAAACCTGATTAAATTGGACGACGATCATGTGAAGACCATCAGAGGGCTTTATAAGCTTTGTTTTATTGTACGGCCAATGATGCCCATGAAGATACCACCAAGTGTATCACCACAACGCTGTGGTTACAGTCTGGTTGTCATGGTTACATTAATGACAGGAACCGCAGTGTTTCCCACAGCTGTGGTGGCCCCGGCGTGCGGGTGGGATGATTGTTTACTAGTAAATCAATCGTTCTCTCAGATGGATATAAAAGAAAAAGAACATGCGGAAATGAGTAAAAACAAATACAATACAATACAATACAAATACAAATATTTTGCCGCCGTAGTTCAGCAGCACGGCTCTCATCTCTCACAACACTGTGGAACACTGAACCAAAGGTTATCACAATTTTTAATTCCATTTATTAAAGTGACTCACATGGATTCCTACCAAGAAAACTTCTTTTTAAAGATGTGTTTTCCTTCGGTTTACCTTTCACAAGTCAGCCCAATGATGGAAAGAAATATCTGAAATATTCGGTCACACTACATCCATTCTGCTCCTCCCTATCACAGTCTGATGCTGTCAGACCTGCCGGGACCTTCTATATCTATCCAGTTCCTCCATAAATAGCCGTCCATGTCTAAAGGAAGTTACCATTTCTACAATTAAACCAAACAATTTACCTCATTACCTGTGCAGCCAATAATAGAATTAGCTCAGTGCTGCACGCTGCAGTGCATTCTGGGATTGTGCTCTTGCATATTCATTTGGCCTTCGCAGTCTATTAGCGGATGATACTGCTCTGCACTTTACTGATAAAACCGTCTTTTTGTGTGCAGGAGAGCAACACTCCTGCAGGACTGACACGGCCGGCTGGTTCGGCCCACCCGACTGTATCAACTGTGTACCCAACGCTCTCTACTGTGATGTGCTGGTGTGGCAGGTCCTGACTGTGAATGACTCTCCTGGAGGCAGGAATCCCTTTAAACTCATATATTCACAATGAAGAACAGCCAAACGTTTGAATGGCTTGTTAGATATCGTAGTTCGCTCTGTATCTCTTGTCTCTATCTCTTGTCTCTCCTTCCTCTCTGTGAAAGAACACTTATTTTTCAAAGCAATTGTATCTTACTTCATGTGGAAGGAGTGTTCAGGAACCTTTTAATGCGTCTCCCCCGCTAGTTGTCATTTT
>CAAKHC010013449.1:97778-111207 GCA_901007825.1 Macroramphosus scolopax
ATGGCTTGTTAGATATCGTAGTTCGCTCTCTATCTCTTGTCTCTCCTTCCTCTCTGTGAAAGAACACTTATTTTTCAAAGCAATTGTATCTTACTTCATGTGGAAGGAGTGTTCAGGAACCTTTTAATGCGTCTCCCCCGCTAGTTGTCATTTTGAACACCGCAGGCGAGGTAAACTGTCGTCCACTGATAATCGGGCGTCCAGACAACAAACCTCAGGCCTCCCCCGCATGATTCAAGGCTCCTCAAACTTATTGCAAAACTTAGCGGAGCTACAATTCCCTCAAATGATCTGAGCTGTTGTTTACTCCAATTTAGTGTGTGTGAAAAAGTTTGTCGAGGTCGTCGACCTTCCCATTCAGACAGATGTGTTGACTTGAGCTGAAGAAACAGAACAACAGAAAAACAACACTCAGGGTTAAAGCTGCACATTTCCTTTCTTCCATACTAAAGTAGGCTACCATGAACAAACCCACCAAGGTTCAAGTCGCTGGGATTAACTTTTTCCGAATCCCTAACCCTAACTAATCCTATATTCATCAAAGCGACTTGAAACGCGACACTATTGAAGGTATTCATGGAGTTGCAAGTAATCGGATGTACACATAAAGACAATAGAGAGTTGTGTTGATCAGGTGTTGTTCTGACCAGGATTCCCAGTTAACGTGGTTATTTTTGTCTGTGTGTGTTGACTCATCAGCCGCTCCGACTATGAAGAGGAGCAGGAGTTCAAGGCTAATTGTAATTGTACCGTAGTCGTCTTCTTTGTCAACATGTTACATGAGCTTCTTCACTATAACAGGCTCGAATAGGTTATGAAACCCATTTGGTTATATAAAGTAAAGAAAACAGGCGTCACAGTCCCAGCAGGTCTTTATTCTGCTATTCTTGCTGTCAACTGTTTCTGTTTTGAACTCGTAGGTTTGTCACTTCCTGTTATATTTTGAAAGTGTTTTTTTTTTTGTTTCCTGTCATCGTTCTGTTTCCCGCTCTTTTGGACGTGCCTGCCAGCTGGTAACTGACACATGAACTGGAGGTTGTGGTAATTCTTTTGAGATCTGGTGAAGGGTCGAGCAGGTAACCTGAACTTGAAAGCAAAGCACATGTGTTTCTTCAAGAAAAGGTACAACAGTACGAAGTATTTTCGCCAACATTCTTCTCCAAGTCGTGCAGCTGGCGAACGGTCACATGGGCGACGATCGGAGTGTGAATGCGAACAGGAACCGAAGGTGGTGAACGTGAACCGCCGTTTGCAGCCTGGGTGTCCGTTCATGCCCACGAATCTCATTGAGCTTTCCAAAAATAAACGGGGACTGACTCTTTTGACTGTCTGATCATTAAGAAAGGTCATCGTCGCAATCATTTAACATCAGTTAAGGTCGGTCTGCCCTTTTCTTTATACTTCAGTTACTGATCTGCATGTTGTGTCCGGTGTTTCATGTGTGAGATACTTTCTGCTCAGGACAACACGTCCTGGCAAACAATTCTCCACACATGAATTCAAAAAGGATCTTTCCTATTTAGTTCTCATCACGCAGACCAGAGGTTGAAGAGCCACTACTCACTTTACTTTTACCTCATTAACACTTGTGAGAACTTCAGTAAGAGTCTGTAGTACAGCTGAAGAGCCACGTTTAAAAATGTGTAATCGAGCTGAAAAACTAAGATATATATTAAGCTCGACGAGTCATGGACGACCCTTAGTACCACTCTGACACGCTTATTGAAGATCAAGCAGACAAGAGAAGTGGATATTACAAAGCAGCCAGAGAAGTTTTAAATAGTTCTTGGTTGTTATATATCCTCTGATATATAACTTGAACTTTGGGTTGTGAATGTCCTTTTCTTGTCCATTACATTAAAGGGAATCTTCCACCTCTTAGGAGAAATCCCTGTACCGCACTCTTCCTCCCTTCTGTATGTCATCGCTCTCAACACTGTCATGTTCTCCTGTACGCCGAGTTCCAGCACTTCCATTGGAACTTTCTTCCTGCAACCTTCCATGAAGTAGAAATGTTCCTCAGGAGTTGTTCATACTTTAAGTTAATATACGTTTCCCTCAAAGGTTCCCTGCACTGTATGAAAGGGGAATTAGTCTCTTACATATCTTATATTGATTAAGTTCACTTACAAGGAGGTTGAATAGTCGCCCACGCCTGTCTGGGCCTTTGTCTGTCTGTCTGTGGAGTTACTAGAAATCTTTTCCAGGAACTTAAAGGAGGAGAGAAACACAGGCCAAGAAAGAAGCCGTTGTATTTTGGGCCGGATCCGATTAAAGGTGTCTTTTGTTTCCGAGCTTGCACTTCATTTTCACACCCTCCAAACCAGAGCGTCACCCCCCCCCTATAGTAAGTGATTGGAAGAACGAGATCGCAGCGGCCCCCTGAAGGACAGTTGGTCCGTGTTGCTGCACTCACAGTTAGTTGTTATGTTTTGGATGTGTTGAGCTGGTTTGTTGTCCTGCTTCGGCCACCTGTTCAACTCCTGTAGCTTCTCCTTTCAGATACAATATACATGACTGCTGTAATTCAGTGTTTCATGTTTTCTCTCAGCCGTGCAGGTTAGTAAAACACCGTTCTGCAGGCGCGAGTCACCTCCGTCCACGAGACTCCTGTTTTTTAACATCCGAGACTGAAGCCGAGTGCGTCATCGGTTAAACCAACAGCGTCCGGCAGGTCGACCTGTTGTAAAGAAAAGATACAAACACCTGCTGTGCTTGGCCGAGTCCAACCGAGCGAAGCCTGCACACGTGTACGGAAACATCGTAGATGATAAAGAAAAGAAAATCTATAAGACTTGAACGAGTGGGTCTTACTAGAAGACTAACCGCGAGGTCTCCTGAATCAATACTCCATCAGTGGAGCGTGAACGTGCACTGAACCTTTCCTGCCTGTAGCGTTTAGACATGCTGCATCATTCTCACGGCGCTGATACGGTGAAGATCATCGGGGTCGACGGATCAATACCATCGATGGGAGTGTGAATACAGTCGGGTGCATGTCCAGCTGTTAGTTATGAAATCTGACAGGTGATTACGTAACATCTCTGACAGGGAGGAACCGGAGGAATGTATGTTAGTGGAAGTACACGGAGATATGAAGTGGACTCATTGAAGGTATAATACTGAATCGACCCTGATAATTGGGACAGGTGTCTTCAGGGACGTCCAACTCTTGTGAACTTAGGCTTTTAAAGAACACATCACTTACCGGTACCGACCGTTCATTTACTTTCAGTTGCAGTTTCACATCGTTATCATGGAACATTATTGCATCAAAAGGGGAAAAAGGACAAACATTTTCTACAATGTTTACCATGGCAACACTTTCAGTTTATATGATGGATGATGTTCCAGGCAGGGAAAAAACAATTTTAATATATTCTATATTATTATATTTCTTATTTTTCATAATAATACACATGTTAAAAGATATTGTATTTAATTTCTTTATTTTAGTTTTATTTTTTTCCATTTTCCATCATCCAATGTGTCCCACTGGCGGCCCCCCAGGGGGCCCCGGCCCCTATTTTGAATACCAGGAGTCTATCACAATCCGGTTCACCACCAAAATAATGAGAACGTTGTTTGTACCCTAAATTCACCACAAAACCTCATTACAGTAACTAAGCAAGCTACATTAAGTTAGCCGATGCTGATTGTTGCTATATGAAGACGTATAACTTCATGTCAGGTCCTGCGTGGACGCGTGAGGTCACATCACATGTGGCCTGTAGCAGGAGGCCTTCACCTGCCGCCGTTACATCCCCGAGCGAAGTGATGCTGCAGGACGACGGCGACGCTTCCTGACTCATCCTTCTACCTCTGAGCAACTTTGTTTGATCAGAAAAATGACCTTGGCTGTCCAAACAATTCGGGGGGCTTCTTTTGGAAGACGTTCAGAGCAGCGACGTGTCGGAGGAGGTCTGGTGAAGAAGAAAAGAAAGAAGGAGAGGAACACAGAGGCCGTCCGCCGGTTGCGTCAGCGGCATCTTGCACAAGCATTCGTTGTTATGGTGACTATAGCACACACATACACACACACACACACTGCAATACAGTCTGGGGGATGATGGACACATAAAGGTAAGTAACTTGCATCCATTGGTGTGGGAGGCAGAACATAATCATATTGACTCATATATTATATGAACACGAGGGGCGATGATGATGATGATGATGATGATGATGATGATGATGATGAATAGTTACTACACATAAAAGAAACCCATGCTTTCTACAGTGTTCACACTGCCCTGCTTTGATGATGATAATAATAATAATAATAGCACACATTAAGACTCAAGGGTGAGTATTTAGCACCTGCAATTTGGGGAGCAGATAATTACAGATGTGAACCTGCAGTCACTACACACACAATTTAACACGGTGATTTATGCTAATTGAACGGACCAGAAAGGACCTGACTTGGAAGTTAATGAAAGCATTATTTGCCCTGGCTGAGGATGGCAGGAGGAGAGTCAACAATGTCTAATTTGATGCAGACAGATCTGTGCACAAATCCCCGAGAGGCCGACATGATAAAAGGGCAGAGAGCCACCGAGAGGCGGATGTGAGGAAGTGATGAAGACGTTACAACAGCACAGGGGGACGAAAGAAAATAAAGATACTCCTTGTGTCTTCCAATAAATAAAGCTGAAAGAATGATTGAACACAAACAAACAGGAGCATTGATCCTTTTTATTGAGTGCGTGCTGACTCGTCGGCTGAGTAGAGTGATTAGTCGGTCGATGATGCATTGAATCCGGTCAGGCTCGGCTGTCCTCGCCTCGCCTCCTTGCAGCCTGCGGCTTCCCCTCAGGCGATTTGGGATCCAGATGAAGCTGTATGTCTGGTTTGGAAATGATGCACCGCAGTCCGAGGAGCAGGCATCGCATAACCGTACCGAAACCAGGAAATAAAAAGGGAGTTCTGTCACTTATCGCCTAGAATGAAGGAAAATCAACTTGGATAGAAGACGTTCATTAACACGGCTGATCATAATGGACCGAGAGAACACCTTGTTATTTTACAAGGCTGCAATGGATTACACCTCCATCCACATTGTTGATCTTCCATTAGGGAAGAAGTGTGTTGAAAAAACGTCAGCTCTTACACACACACACACACACACACATATATATATATATATATAAAGGCGTCTGAAACTCCTACGTGCAGTCAGATTCACATCAGGCTGTCTCACTATGTCGATGCTTTTATGCAAATCACTCCATTGTTCTGCCCCAGTAGAAGGTAAAGCAGCTCTGCCTATTTGTTCCACATGTTTAGTTTGAGTTTAGAAATGTGAAAGGACGTTTTCGGGTGAAGAGCAGCGTTCGACCAGGGCAGCATGGAGCACACATGCTGATGTTTTATTCCTCCGGAATATACTTTAAAAAACGGAAGAGAAAGTAAAGGACCTGAAGCGCAGCGCAGCGGGACTCCTCAGATGAATGCCAGCTGAATTAGTAAATGCTTCTTGTCCCGAGAGTTAAGGGGTCGGAGCTCTGGAGTGAGCGGATACAAAATAATAAACCCAGAGAGCGACAGGATAACAGGACTTCTTCTTCTTCTTTTTGAGACCTGAAATAAACACACTCAATTTCCTGAGATTGTTCAGGTCCATTTACAGGATCCTGTCCAGATTCTAATATTGTCGACCATCCGACCAATGAGCACTCAGCAGTGAAGGCTCATGGGTCGAACGCCCCGCCGCCTCTCTGAGGAGTGAATCTGACCTGACATCATGATTCTATCACCTGTCAATCATCCCAACGCCCTCTTGATGCATCTTGACGAACGTTCTATATCATTGGCCTTTTCTTCATCAGTTGAAACAAACAGAATCAATCTGAACTCCCTTTCCTTCCTCATCGACCTCAAACAGCTGCACGTTTTCAGCATCTGCGTGACCAACCTCTCGTATGAAGTGGCTCCTCAACTCAATTGATTTTGTTCCTTCTCTTCTCCCCGGAGTCGGGGCAAGTTGTTAAAACCCTTCAGTGTGTGTTCGTCAAGCAGCCTCCTTTGTTACTGCCGAGAGTCTGCGGCTCTGCTCTGTGAATGATGTAAACTCCACGATATGCTTCATGCCTGCGAAGGGTCATTATTTATTCATTAGATGAAAAATGATCGCGACTGCTGCCTTTTTCTTGAGATCTGGTGGTTGCACTGCCCTCGCTGTTCAGTTCCGCCTTTGTCTTCCTTCAAATCAACCTACAGACCCGTTGAGTTTTCTTGCAGCGACTTGCAGAGTTTCGAGACTCCTGGCCTGACGAATCGACTCACAGAAGGAGAGAGACACGCTGTGTGACTCAGGAGTTTAGTGATGTAAAGGTTCCTGGTTCGATCCCCGGCTCCCTCAGAGTCTGCACCCAAGTGTCCCTGAGCGATAAACTCAACCTAAGTTTCCTTACGCCTCCTCATGCTGTGTCATCAGTGAATGAATGAACGTGTTCGCAGCCCGGCAGCTCTCATCGCTGGCACAGTGTGTGAATGAGGCAATCATGGAAAGCACTTTAAGGAATGTTAAGGTAGAAAGGCTCCGAATGAAAGAAGGAGAGAATAAACACCTGACAAATCACTGCCTCTGCGGTAGCTGTCGCTGCATCAGCCTTGATGACACGCAGGGTAAAAACACTGCTGCAGCATCCAGAGACAAGAGACACGCGTCTCACAGGACGATGTCAATCTGTTCTCCCTCTGCAGCTGCATCTGATGTGTGTCTGCAAAGGAGGCTTCATCCTCTCAGAATGGGTTTCTGTATTGCAGCAGGATTTGACTCTATGTTGCATTGGAAAATAAATATGTATTCCAACAGCTCTGCTATGAAATCTGCCTGTAAAAGATATACAAGTTTGTTTTCTTTAAGCTGGCAGTGGTGTTGAACTGGACTATAATAATATTTTGGCCACCCCATTTACATAAATACCACGGAGCTAGAGAACTGAATTATAATGCACCGCAGCTCATCGGCCACTAAATCCTCCAAAATTAAAATTGGAACTTTTCCAACAGTCTCAAATTATAAATAATAAGCTGTGTCTGTTTTATATTTCTTTCTTCTCATTAAAATAGATGCTGTCACAGCTCCTCCATCAGACTGTCTAATGAGTCAAATTAAAACAGGACAGGATCGATTTGGATTTATTACAACCAGAATGGAAATCAGACTGATCTCAGATCCTCTTTTGCCTCTATTGGATGTGAATTCTGGCTATTTTTTCCGGAGTAATAAATGTTTTGTTTACTTCAGTTTAAATTATTCACACTGATCGAAACTCTGTTGACATTTTCTGGCAAACAAGCTTGAATTTTTCACCTCGGGGTGGAAAAAAACAACAAACTCTGCTGCATATCCACCTCTTAGATTAACAAATGTGGAAACCAATTCTGGTTTGTTTTGAAAGGTTGACACTGTTTCCTTTCAGTGTTTTCGGGACGTGTTGTGTTCCCATTAAAGTGTGTTTAGTGGTTGGAGTCTGCACTCCAGAGAGACGCTGATTCTCAGGTGGCATTACGATTTATTGAACTTCTGCAACAATGATTCACAGAGGATGCAGCAGGGAAGCGAACACCTTCATATCGGCACAAGAATCAAATTTGCAGGCGAAGCTTTCAGCGGGAAACTTCGACCACCAGCTGACAGTTTTCTTTGCTGCGTTTCAACCGGCTCAGTAAAACACTTCAAGCTTGAAAACAGCATGAACAAATAAGGCGATGTTAAAAAAAAAAAAAGGCATTTACCGACATGTAAAGACTGATTACATCATCTTCTCAGATACTGTCACAGAGGAATATACGGTTGCTTTATTTTACTTCACAGTGCAACATATTTAAGGCTATTTAAGATTCAAAAAAAAAAAAAAAAGGCAGCGCGTTACACAACACACACATAAAAATATACAATACAATCTGTCCTGGTGCGTAAATATGAAATGGAAAATATAGATCTCTTTTTTTGTGGTCACATTTACAACATTTTGATAGTGAAGAACGACACGTGTGTGCAAACATCGACACAAAAAATCCACCGGATGGGAAAATCAATGAATGTTATTTGTGTTGAAGTCGGAGTGGAGCAGCAGGGCGTCCGTCTGGGCTGTTGGAGCTATTTGCACAGTTGAATTCATTATATATATATATATCATGTAAGGGGAATCCTGCTTTGATGGAGAAGAAAACAAACTGCATCCCTGATCAGTCGTGTGTCGGATTCCAAAAGTAAAACACATCAATGAACTGAATTCAAATTAGAGGTGTTCAGGAAACGTCCCTGTTTGTGCCTGAGAAACACACCGACTCCATGAATGATATATGACACGTCTCTCACTCCGTATTCAAGATCAGTCAGCAAAAATATTGTGTATAAAAATGACCTGTAGTATGCTGAGTAGGCACGAGGAACAGAGGCTCAGCAAGCGAGAGCATTGTGGCTTTTTATTTATTTATTTAGATTTTGTTTGCGCTCTTGTCTGGAGAACTCCCAGGAGATGATGAATATATCTCAGCGCTCCCGTCTTCTCAGAACAGCACATGCAAAACGCCTCTTGCCGACTAAAGCTGTCCAATTTAAACGTGTCGACGGACAATAAGCAGAAGAAAAACGCGCGTCTTGTTTCCTGCACATGCCCATCATTCGGCGCCTTGACAACGAGTGAAATCAGCCACCAGTGCTTCTAATGAAAAGCACCTCCACCTGCTAAATGAGTGCAAAATACCATCACATGGCATTTAGGTTCTACGTTGCAACTCCACCGTTAAAATCCTCACATTTGATTTCTGGAAATCACAAAAAAAAGAAAAGGAGTTGTAAAAGCTGCACAAATTTAAAGTAGCATTTCTCTTTATTTACCCTCGTCATGAGCAGCAGCCCGATTCATGAAATAAAGAGGCAAGCGTCTTACTTATCAATCATCAAACTGACGACGACGCGACAAGTCAGGACGCAACGGAGCGATATCAGCGCCCCTAATGACTGCAGCTCCGAACCCCCGCACATCCACCATTTAAATTCGTTGGCTGTCCGGCTCACGTCTCTGCTGACACTTAAGAGGCAGCTCACACACACAAGAGGGCGTTCGAGCAGAAAATCTCCCTGAAGGTGTTTCTCATCTCCTGGCTGCGAAAGGCGTAGATGATGGGGTCGATGACGGAGTTGCACATGATGAGGATGAGGTACATGTTGAAGTGAGACATGAAGCAGGTGCAGTAGGGGTTCCTGGGGCAGGTGATCATGAGGATGAGGTGGAGGAAGAAGGGCGCCCAGCACACCACGAACACCCCGAGGAGGATGGTGAGGGTGATGGCGCCCTTCATGTTTGCCCGCTGGTGGATGGGCACGTTGCCCGGCAGCGCGGCGATGCGCTTCATGTGTAAGCGCGCCAGCAGGAACATGTGGACGTACAGCGACGCCATGAGCACCAGCATGGTGAAGAACATGGTGATGAGGCAGATGAGCACCATGGTGCTTTCTGAGTAGATGATGAACAGCACGCCGGACACGGTGCAGCTCGTCCAGATGCTGCTAATGACAAACATCGCTCTTCGCAAGGTGACGATGTTGTGATATCGCAGCGCGTAGAAGATGGTGATGTAGCGGTCGATGGCGATGGCCAGCAGACTACAGATGGACGCCAACAGAGAGCTACAGATCATGGAGTCAAACACATTGTCCATGCTTTTGATCAACGTGACCGGGATGGTGAGGTTGCCGCCGTTGATGAGCGCGATGACGATAGTCTCAGAGGCGTTGGACACGCTGACGAGCATGTCGGCCACGGCGAGGCTACAGATAAAAAAATACATGGGCGAGTGAAGGTTCTTGTTCTTCACGATGGCGGCCACGACCAGAATGTTCTCCAGCAGGCTGATGATTCCCAGAGTGAGGAAGACCTCCGTGGAAATCAGCAGCTGTTCGTAGCATCCTGCCGATGAATCCCTCCCGGCTGCGAAGTCTTCTTTGATTGGCACTGTGGTTTCGCTCCTGTTGTGGTAGCCTTGGATCAATCCATGGTAGTGCGTGGTGTTCATAGTTCCACCTTTTTAGAGTCCCGTATTTGTCTGTTGTCGTTTGTCCATCTTAAAATCTTGTGCGAGTGCAGTTCTCAATGGGTCCCCATTATCTGGAGGAGAAACTCTTCGGCAGGGGAATGAAAAAGTCTTCCTCCTTCCCTTCTGCAACCTTCCGAGCTCATCAAGATAGGTACTTTTCACCAAACACCTGCTGCTGCTGCTGCTGCTGCCAGCCAAAGACAAACCCACCACTCTTCTGGCATCTCTCCAAAGAAAGTGTAGGAAGACATTTAAAGAAAAAATGTTCCCTTAAACGATGTAGGACAGCTGAAATAAGTGGAAGGAGTGACGCAGAGAGCGGAGGTGTGGGCAGGAAAGGCTGGTTAACATTGAGGGGGAACGAGAGAGACAGAGAGCGAAAGCACACAAGCTCGTCCCTGAGAGCGAGCTGCTGTAGTCTTCCTTCTCTCTCTCTCTCTCGCCCTCCCTCTCCATCTCTCTCTCTGTTATTATACCAGGCACACACACATACACACACCCCTGCGTCCTCCTGGTAGTCGTCTGTCCTATCCCCTCGCCGGTGAGCTCGGAGGAGGAGGAGCTGACTATCTATCTATCTCGTCTGTTATTTAGTCTCTTCCATTACTTATAAAGTATTCGTCCGCCGATGTGAAAGTCAAGTGGTTTGAAGGGTTTCTGGTTTTTTCGTCACGTGTTCTGCACATCGGTACTTTGATAAACATCTCCATTCATTCATGAGGGTCACGTCCATGCAAGACGTCAGATACATATGAAGAAAAGAAAAATCTAATTTAAAACAGGAGCTCACTTGAGGCCATTCGCCTCTCTTGAAAATGATAGTCAGGAAATTGACAGATGCTGAGACAGAAATCAGTTTAGAGTCAATCATTGAAGTATGAAACCAGTTAGCGACACTGGTAATTCCCTCGGCAGCAACGACCGGGGTACATGGAGGAGCCTCCACTATAGGGGTGGGGTTGGAGCCGGATGCAGACTACACATGTACATACACTTTGCACACGGGAAACATTCCGGTTTCGGATGGTTACATGTGCAACACATGTCACAACCCCTGTCCACTTGGTGCCACGTGTGGTCACAATATGAGTCCATGATTTCTGCGTACACGTGTGCTGCACATACGTTCTTACACTGATGACTCATCAGGGGCAATTAGTGAGCCAGTGTCTTGTTCATGGACACTTGGACACGATCACTGGAGGGGCCGGGGATCGAACCGGCGGGTCCTCTGCATAGTTATGCGCGGTCACAGAGTTTGAGGCATAAAAAAAAATCAACAATCTAAATTAACCGAGGGTGGTGAAACAATACTGTACATTATTAATGAGAAAAATGCAGTTGAATTCCCTCTTGTGAGTCTCCATCTGTTCCACAGGCGAACACTGGTAACGTGTTTGACTTGAGTGCCACGTGAGAGGATGAGACGCTGCACCGAGGCAAAACAAAGTTCATCTCTCCCACCTGTGACTTTAAGCCCCGGCAGCAGAACTTCATTTATTTAAATGTGTTTATTAAACTCTCCCGACCAGCTGAAGGGATCGTGGTCAGGATCTCTAATCGGACATCACAACACCCCCGAGCGGGTCGGCTTAATTTAAAAAAAAGCAAGAGGTCGGTGGGGTGAAACGTCCAACGCGGACGAGGGCGGTTTGCGGGTTGTAAATCAGACAGAATAATTAAATCAGTGGGCAGCAGGAGAAATTTATGCACACATGCGGATTGAAAGCACGTCATCACTAAGTCTGCGGCACAAATACATAAATGGACGTCGGTGGAAAATCTACAAACGATCACGGCACAGAACAGTCGGAGGCCAATGACGCGGGGTTGTAATGTGTGACACACGTCCTGACCTTCCTCTCAAAACAGCCAATCATCTGACAAAGTGGGAGAATGGATCACATTGTGCACGAACGCTTTGAATAAGCACAATGAGGGAGGAAATCCTGTGACTGCAGGAAGCTGATCGCACTGCAATCACATTAAAAAGTTGTGTAACGTAAGAAAAACACTGCAACTGCTAACTGAGGGCGTCAAAGTCTAAAGAAGTTGATGTCGTGAAAACCTCTCACATGTGCAGCAGAAGTATAACTGGTGGAAAACATGGACGCCTCACTACTCCAACGTGATGTCTCACCATGCCACAAAATACGCAGGTCTACCAGAGGAGGAGCAGGTCTTTGTCACGACAGAAATCTTACAGTGTACCTCAGGGGGGGATGAAGTTAGAGTTGGTTGAGTGCCGCTCACACTTTTTTAAGAGTTTGCCGAGCGTAGGTGTTTACTGCCAAGGTTGTGCAGCAAAGACTGATGATGGACTTGGGCACAATGGACAAGAGGAAAAAATTTTCTCCATCTCAAGGCTTTCGAGAGTAACACTTAATTTAAAACTCGAAAATGCAATTTCTACGAAATTACGCGTGACTGCTGACAGCTGAATAGCTCCGCCACGCTGGACACGGAGGACAAAGACGAACTGGCACAGAAGGAAGAGAGAACACAGACTGAATACAACCAGGTGATTAGTAAACGAGGAACAGGGCGGTTAGTGTGGAGTCATCATACAGGTGGGAAATACACAGGGCAGCTGAATAAGAAAATAAAACAGGAAATGGGAAGCAAGCATGACAAAGAATATAAACGTGGAGGACAGAACGTTACAGTTGGAATAATCCTGGACAGAGATTAAGAAAGAAAAGCTCTGCCAAACTGTACTGCTGAATTAAAAATGATATTGTATGAAAGTGGAATAAGTGATGGGTTGATTTTAAGAATAGAAACTGAATGAAAGTTTGTCCTACTAATAACAGTTGAAAGGAGTAATAATGGGGAAAAGTGTAATGGAGGTAAAACAAAGCATGAAGGAAACTCATAGCTGAATATTTTCATATTTAAATGGTGTATGTAGAGGACAGTGTAGCACAACAGCATTCACATAGGTACCGCAATAAACATAAACAAAGAATAATTCAAGTCAAAAAGACAAGTGTTCAAATGGGTACCCGATAAGTTACTGGTTGCAGGCCTGATACGACGCTTGGGAACTAGTAGCCGCGGCTGCTTCGCGCCGACGCGCTACAAACAAAACAGTTGTTGCGTTTTTGTGAAGGAGAGAAGGAGATGTCTCCCCGGAGATGTTTGGTGATCAAAGAAGTTGTCCAACCTGTCCGTTAATATCCGGGTGATGAGCGTTGTAGTCCGGACGCTACCTCTCCGCTGGTTCCGATCAGGATCCTCCGGCAACGTCCGCGACCATATGCTAGTCCTAGCCGAGCTAGCTTCCTTTGCTTCCGGTGTCTCAGTCCGATCTTCCGTCAACAACTCTCCTAACACAACTACACCACTAAACGTTCCTCGAATAAACAGTTTAAAT
>CAAKHC010013450.1:0-13689 GCA_901007825.1 Macroramphosus scolopax
TGTGTGTGTGTGTGTCTGAGAAAGTCAGAGTGAGACATTATTGTGGATTTATGCTGCAAGTTTTGTACTTTGTCTTTTCATGTGTGTGTGCGAATGTCTTAACAGACGGTACATTGAAACGGACATTTTCCTCAGAATGTCTCTTTTACAGTTTAAACGACTTCCGCTCTCAACGCCACAGGACACTCTCAACTATATTATATATATATATATATATATATAACGTCTTTGCATCTGTTAACAGAACAACTGTTGCATGTTCTAGTTTTGGGAATGATGCCACACACAGCTGTTACTAAACGCACTGCCACTGCACAGTCTTAAAGCTTCCCGTTGTTTCCAAACAGGCCTTCGAAAGCTTTGGAAACTCAGGTTTAACTGAACCCATCGGTCTCATTCACCTCGCTCAGGGAATGAATGTCAGACAGGAGAACGATGAGACGCCGGCACAATTTCAACGGATTTTACAAGTCCCACATCGCAGCAACACAGTGCATGACCACGCCACACCACCGGGGGTTGCACGTTTATCTTTAAGATTTTCCATAATGAGACGATACACTTGTTCGATTTTCTTCCCGGTGCCGACATGGCGACACTGAGTCGACCGTCAGCCCCTCCTGGGCTGTTACGCAGAGCAGAGGGGGTGAAGATGGCACAGCCAAACACTACAGTAGCGGCTGACCGGCTGCCATCTGGTACGCCGACATTATGTAAAGCTTGTTCACCACAAAACTGGCTCCGTTAATCCCAAAGCTTTAGTGGACGAACCGGACGATGACGATGGTTTCACACACTGTACGTACACACAGTGACGAGAGAAAAGGGAAAGGCCCCACAATCTTTACCAGGCACCGTTCAGATGTACAGAACATTGTACATACGTGTCATCAGCCAAGCAGCAGCAATAACAGAAGTTACTGTGATTTCCTCTTGCATGATTTTCCTGATTTTTTTACACAGATATGAACGCCGCCGTAGCTTCTCAAGAACATATCAACAACGTTCGTACTTAAAAAACCGATGTTCATGATCGATTTCAATGTTATAACAAGTTCAAATCTTCCCTCACAGATTCCCTCAGGGTTACAGACGACACTGCCCCACTCAAACACTCGTTTTTATATTACGCAAAGACAATCTGATACTTTAAAAAAACCTATTTCATCCTGTTTTAAATTGGACACCGGGCCGATCACCCAGAGCCAGCAGGGATGAGGCCTCAGGTCCTTTGAGTGTGTTGGCCAGCAGATCCATATGGTGTCTTCTCAGTATTCAGGTCAATGCATACAAGGCATTCAGATACAGTATCCT
The DNA here is from genome assembly GCA_901007825.1 of Macroramphosus scolopax. NCBI lineage: Eukaryota > Metazoa > Chordata > Actinopteri > Syngnathiformes > Centriscidae > Macroramphosus > Macroramphosus scolopax. The sequence goes on from CAAKHC010013450.1 coordinate 1,315, forward strand.
CGGAGACGGCGGTGCCATAAGGCGCAGTCTGAGATGTCACTTCACACAGTCTGTGTACGTAAACGTAACGTGTATTTCTTCCTTTTTTCTGAACTGTTGTCGATATTTTTTCATCGGAGGTTCTGCGAACCTCCAGTTGTGATTCTGTCATGTGCATTGTAAAACTGTCACGGACTCTTTGTAAATTAAAATATGTTTTCAGAAAGAGACGTCACCGTTGTGTTGTGTGTTTCCAAATCTGTGACTCGACAAGTGTGGAGCTGAAACTGTGCGACAGGCATCAGATGATGGATGTGCGAGGCGATCGCTGATGTTTATAAATGATGGTACTCTCCCGATACTCAGCATGTTCAAATCAATTAATGGACCCGTGATATGTAGCTTATTGCATTTCTCAAAAACTGAAGCGGCATCAGTTTTTATTTACAGTTTTCCCTTTTTGAAAACATCAAACCGCCGAATCAATCTTTGGCTTTCAGCGGCGGCTCTGAGGGACGTTTGTTTCTGCTGCGCAGCAGCAAAGTGCTGCCGCATGACTAACGGCTCCTTTCAGGGCCGGAGCCAGCGAGTCACTCACTGCCTCTGTGCACTAATGTGAGTCTAAATCTGCAGCGCAGCTCCATCAGTTCCATCAATAAATAAAGAGAAAACAACGCGAGGCTGTGTAGCAGTTCATCGGGGTCGCTGCGCTCCGTTCCTGAGATGCAATCACTTCTTCTGAAAGTAATACGGCTGAGGTCCAGGGGTCCAGTGGTCCAGGGGTTCTGGGGTTCTGGCATTTCAAAGCAAAGCAGATGTTTTGCAGAAACTAATTCTATCGTCACACTATATTTGAACACATTTTTACCTCAGCATCACGCTCGTCTTCAGTAGACTAATATCAGTCAGTGAAATAATGGATCAACCATCGATTGAAGCCGTACGTTTATTCTATAATTGTGAATTGAATATCTCTGTAAATTGGACTAAACTAAGTGTGTGTTTTCGTTATATTGACATTTTTCAGGACTGATGATTCATCACTAAACATTAAATCTCCATCTATACTGGAAATCATCCAGAATAACTCTTGTTGATGGAGGAAACGCCGGGACTCTGGTGATGAGAGGGAACTATTTTCATCCCGTTTTACGTGCTGCTAAACGTGTTGTGATCATTATTCTCTCAGCTTTAACCCCATCACATAAATACATACACACACAACATAACATAACACCCTGTGAACGAGGTCACTGAACACTCCAGATAGAAAAAAAAACGATGCTGGGTTCATTTAAAGATGGTCAAAGAATAGTTGTGTGTGTGAGAGAGAGAGAGAGAGAGAGAGAGAGAGAGAGGGAGCAACAGCTGCAACTGTAGAGCCGTCTTCTCTGGCTCAGTTTCCCCCGGGATCCCGGCAGCGGACGCTGACTGTCTGGCCTCCTCCTCCTCCTCCTCCTCCTCCTCCTCCTCCCCTCGCCCCCCTCCTCCCCTCTCGTCTCAACTAGTCAGCTGTCGCTCTCTCACAGCCTCCCAACACTACACCCAGCCCTAATCTGGGGCACGCAATGCCCAATCTAAGCTGTCCAGAAATTCTGCTGAAGTTAGATCAGGTCATGTTACGAGTCAGCAGCACACTCGCTGTTTGAACACGATGATCGTATACAAAAAAGACGATAATCTTATGAGCTTGAGGAGGGTTACAGGGGAAAAGGATGTAGTGGACATGCAGTTCGGTGTGTGTGCATGGATGCTTCTGTGACCCCTCTGGATCCTGCTGTAGTCCGAAGCACTCATCTTTCAACAAGCCCTCAGCTGTGCAGCCGCTCAGATCCACCTTGACCCTCAGGAATGTGCTCAAGTTTCACTTTTTATAATTGTCAGCAACTAAAGGTCCAGAATCATCACACAGTGCGAGACGTTCCCACAAGAAACCCGAGACCCCTTCACACACACACACACACATACATCGTAAAGCCAGCAACACCACTGGTCATTATGAGGAGCACATAAACACCCCCTACGTTTGGAAATGAAACACTGCATCTTAAAGCTGGAAGCAGATGTGACAGAGAGATAAAGAGTTAAAACTAGGGCGAATTATTTGGGATTTAACATCTGGCCGCTTTGCAGCAGAATGATTATCATAGACGATAAGTCTCACACTCTCCGGCTCTGCTAATGCATGCCAAGTGGAACTTCACAAAGTGTTGCATTAAACATTATTAACCCGGGCCTGTAATGAGGTAAGAGGGCACAGCGTGACACTCAAAATGCATTCGGAATGATTGGAAAGCTGCAGGTCTCACTTTGGTCCATGAACGTACGGCCAAATATCAGCTCTTCACATTCAGTGTGTTTGACCATACGACTCTACTGGAGGAGTATACAAATATTTACATACACATACAGTATGTGCAATATGGGACTCAAACCGTTGTCTCCTGCCTCTGTGGTTTGTAGGTTTATAGTGGTGCAAATAGTTCTAGATCATGATAGTAGTAAGACTGAGACAAACACATGTTTAACAGAACTACACGATTTCATCAATCTGATCGAGCACACAGTCGACCTGATGTTAAACTGCTGTCTGAAAGCAAAATATATGAGTCTACCCTGGATGAAGAGCATTAAGACGGTTGTCTACTCTCCAAGAGTAGGAAGCGTTGCTGAGCCCTGCACTTGATCCCAGCTGTGCTGGAAGTTTCCACCTGACACAAGGAGCCCTCCTCTCTGCACTACAGAGAGACGTTTGCCTGGCTGCAACACGAAGCTCCCCGCGGACCCTCCTCCTCCTCTGAAGCCACGATTGATGTATTTAGAAGCTCTGACAGGTGAATCCAACACACAGGAATGTTTCCACACTTTGATCTCCTTCCTGCCTGCCAGTCAAACGGGAATCTGAGGAATTCAACATGTATTTCTACAAATGCGGTGTGATGTTTCTCTAAGTCTCCCGCTGACTGGCAGAGCTGCTGTTGTTTCAGGGCTTCGTGACTCCTGCTGCGCTCATGTCGTCTTCTTGGGGGGTAAAACCAGACACGGTGTTTGATGCTGGTTCTGGATTTGACAAAGTTTTTCTTCTTGAGCTGAAACTTAATTGTGATCAATAGTGAACTATAGTCATTTAAGTGACTCATTAAGGAATAAAGACAGTTGATGACTCACTCAAATGTGAGGGTTTGCTGTGTTTTATATAATTCAATATCATATTTGTATTTGCATTTTCCTGATATTTTAGACTTAATGATTAATGATTTGTTAAAAAATGACCTATGAAAATAGAATAAGTGGAGTCAAACGACTCAAAGCTGGGTGCTAATCAATGGTTTGTCAATTATGACTCATTTTAGGTCATAGTTGAAACTCAAAGCACAGACCACTTCATTGACTTGGACAACAGAAATGAGAGCAGCTGCATATACGTCCCTTCAATGCAGCCGTCTCCCTCCACAAGGCAAATAGAGTTATTTACAGCTACGAAGCACCTGCAAAAGTTCCCATCACAACAAACAAATAAAGGACATTTGCACTGTGGAATATTTTACATATTTGCTAGTCCTCAAATGAATAATTTGACATGTTGACCTTGTTTTCTTGCAGAGTTAGAGGAGCAGATTGACGCCTGTCTCATGTTCTGTCATTGTAAACATGGATAAGGTTAGCTTAGCTTAGCTCATTTTTAGCTTAGCTTAGCTTATTTTAGCATAATACCAGGAAACCTGGGAGAGCCTAATCCAAAGGCAACACAATCCAGCTAAAAGCATTTGTGAAGCTCACGGATTCAGACTTTATATCTTGTTATGTTATCGGCGCTATTAAGAAAACATGCAGTATTTTGTTCCACCGGATTAGAACTTTTATTAGGATCAGCACCGAGTGTGAAACATCTCTAGATATTATCCCTGTTAGCCTGGTTCTTTTTCATAAAAGTCAAGATATCACCATATAATGACCTCATGGCGTATCTCAGTGTTAAAGGAGGGAATTCATTCCTGGATCTGCCCCCACTGATCCGGATCAGCCCCGACATTTAATGGCTTCTTCCTCGGTTCGTGACCCACTCATCCAACGAGTTTCCTGAAAATTGGCCACGTTTTTTTCTATTAATCCTGCCGAGAGACAAACTGCAATGAAGACATCTCCTCCTGACTGGAAGTAAAACATTACAACTCCGTGTCAGGCTACGTCTTTGCAGCCAATTAGTGGCGTCTCCCTGATTCCTGGCGAGCTCACGTAGAAATCATCACTGTCCACCCATGAATGAAACATCAGCTGAAGCAATTAGTCGATTAATTGAGTCGCCAATCAACAAATTGGCAACAGTTTTATTGACTATTTTCTGTCATTATATAGACCAAAGAATTAAGTGTGGGTATAATAATCAGATTAATCAATAATCTCCACCAATAACCTGCCATTAAACTTTAGCAGCCAAAGTGGATAAAGACTTAATTTGTTTCTTTTTCCTCCGTTTCTGTGAAGCAGCATGAGAACCTCCCACACCGCCGATATCTCAACGTATCGGTACATGCTGCTTCAGCGAGGAGTGAATCATCTCCTCGCAGCAGAGACGCAGCATGGAGCCTTTTTCCCTCACATCGTTCGTCATCATTAAACCGGTGTTCGCTCCCTCTCGTCGGTCGTGGCAGCAGCACCAGTCAGACAGAAAGACTTTCAACCCCCCAACATACACGCCGATTAGATCAGAGCTGACCCCTGCTAATGGCTCAGCAGCCGTCGTTTAAACTTCACGCCCCCCCTCAACAACAGAAGCATCCATTTTCATGTCGCTCCTCCAACCCTTTGCAATTCTCTTAAACCCTTCAAACAGTGAATAATTGAGCCATGTACTTAAGTCTTATCTCTGCAGGGTGTTGCTCTCATGAAACGGCTCTTTGCACTCCCACTCTTGAAGCACCAATGGACCGACTACACACTCCTCCTCCACCCTTTGCTCAATTAATTTCTCCTATTTCTGTCATTCCTGCACAGACACATACACCCCAGGGGGGGCTGCCTCTTCCCTGTTTTCATTAAACCATAAACCGCGGGCCAATGGGGGTTCTTCGTCATCATTAATCCAGATTAAACACAAATCTCCTGTTCTGACTCACACCCACAGACGGTTATTTACCGCCGCATCCTGTTACTCAACATAAGTCATCATCGTTTTGTACTTCGTGTTGCTGCAAACGTCTTTGAAATGTCAAAAAATATGATTTTTTTCTCTTCTTTACATCCACTTGCTCTTCAGTTCCGACTCTCTACCACGGGGTTGATCTCCTGCGCTTGACATTTGAAATAGTCTCCTCCGACGGAACGACAGTCCCTGCCGTCGCTGACATTTCCCCTCCAGATGTACGACAATACCAGAACAGATTCCAAGGTATTGTGGTGGGAGAGAGAGTCGGGTGTAGTAAATGTATTTTCAAGATGAGGTTCAGTTGTGGAGCTTCTGGACTTCAATCAGAGGAAAAACACCGTCCAAAATATGTAACGATATTCTATTCCCACACTTAGATGATCGACAATTCATGTTTTGAAAAGAAAGAAAAGGACTTTTCATTTATTTCAATTAACACCAAAAACCTGCAGTTAGTCTAATTGGAGACTCGAATACAATTTAATGGAAATGTTTGCCCAATCTGGAGGTCTGATGGAGGTCAGAAGATTCCCCTCCACGACCTCCATTGTCCCTGAACGTCACATTACTTTGCACACAACACTCCACCGGCTCTAAATGCTGACTGTGAATGTAACATTATCTCCTCACTGCTCCTCTCCTCCCTCCCATCCTCTCCTCCTCGCCCAGAATGCAGCCTTAAGGCAAAGGCTTCATAATCATGGCCCCAATTCAGTCTGGTATTGCAACCGCATCCTATTCCCGGGGACGTGTGGCCCACAAAATCTAAAGTCTTACTCATCGTGCATGCTGGAACATTGGTTCTGCGTCATTGAATCTCTTCAGAGAACAGAGTGAGGAGCGGAAGGCAGGAGGAAAGATTAGACTAGTTTGAGATTCCAGATGATTGTTCATACATGTAGCAACACAACAGATCGTAGAATCTGAAACAGAAATACATGTGTGGAGCTAAGGATGATCTTCAGTTTGTGACAGAGGTTGTGTTCCCTCTTCATAAGTTTGGGTTGATAATAGCCTGTGACCTGATGCTAACCTCTGGAATCAGGTTTCTTCATTCTCTGGCCTCTCCTGCCGGGCCAAGTGCAGCGTTAATCTTTTATACAGGTAAAAGTCTGAATCAGTGTTTTGAAGTTACAAGTTCTACCTGGCTTAATAATGAACGAGTGGCCCAATTTCAAAAAGATCAAAGCAAAATATTCGACTCTTGACTTATTGTCCTTCTCCCGCTTTCTGTATCTCCTTTCCATCTTTCCTTCAACATCGACTCCTCTGTTCTCCACCTCAGTGACGGACCATTGTGTTTGGTACCACGGTCGCCTCGAGCCAGAACAACACGCACTCGGCTGCAGGCTCAGAAACAGCGATGGTCACAGCTGAAATGTCACTGGTAGCATGCGGCTAACACACACGGCTCCTCCACACTGAATAGAAGATAAAATAATGCATGAACCTCACCCGACTGCTGCGGAGTGAAGCAGGCGCGTCGCCGTGTTAAACCATTACAAGTACTTTTATGCAAATTATGATCAAAGTTTGATAAAAATACCTTTATGTTCCCAAAAAGCCTTTGCAAAGCTCAACGCTGGAGTCGAGGCAAAAGATGATGAATACACATTAGTGGAATTCAAAAGGAAAGTTTCTCATGTTGTCTGTCAGGGGAGCAGCTAAGCCTATAAATATGGAAGCACGGCTGTATTTTTGGTGCTTCCTTGCAGTGTTCTTCACTCACAGTTGGATTGACCCCGGGGCTGCACACGCTGCCATTGTATCAAATGGGTTGTTTGAATTCTACCGAAACAAGTGTTCATGTCTGATCTCAACTTACTCCGAAGAACATGCAACTGCAACCGGTCAACTTATTCTATAAATGTTATTAAAAATGATTTTCCATGAATGCATCGTCCTATGAGGAGGTGTCATGTAAAATATAACAAGCTGGACAGTTTTTATTATGAGGTTGTTATTTGGCTTAAATGCTTCGCTGCTGTGTTTCCAAGCTTTCAGTGATTGTAACACTCTTACACGATCTGATGAAACACGCACTCCAACAATCAGTTCCTGCAGACAGTCCGGCCATGATAAACGTATTGCCTTGACATCCTCTGCGTTGCATCAGCTGAGGGTGAGAAATAATTTGCAATTATGACATGAGCTTGAGAAATTACGCTTTCTTGAATTACATCCGGCTCGGTTGACGACGAGCGTTTCTGACGTTCGTTTCCGGGGCTGCTGCGATCCACGTTTCAGCCTTGAGTGTAAGCAAAGGCAAAGGTGGAAGAGGAGTGGGAAAATGGGAAGAGGCGTCCCTGCCCTTCATTTTGGTCAGATGAGGAGGAGGAAGAGGGTGATGGGATGAGATGAGACATTCGCCACTGCCCCTGAGGATGAACAACAGTACTGAGGAAGCCTGAGTGGAGGCCATTGTGGGTGTGTGTGTGTGTGTGTGGTGTGTGTGTGTGTGTGTGAGAGAGAGAGCGAGAGCAGGGTAATAAATGCCCCACATTTTATCCCAGCATCTCAGCTCTGTGATTAACTTTGACCAGATATTTCCCAAATTGCACATTTGAATTTTAACTTTCACCCCCATGGAGCAGCCGGCACGGCAACGCTCACAGCCTGTGCAGCTGTTGCGGCCTGGCAATTAAAGGGCACTTCCATTTCAAACCCAGGATGGTGTGGTTGATACTAAACCAAGGGGAGGATACAGCTGGTCAGGACCCCAAAAATATCACTGTACAGCCAGAGTGATCCGCCCTGCCAAGAGCTGCATGTTCACACAAACATTCCTCAACAGCTGCCCTGCATGTCAATATACGGCTGGCTCAGTACAAAAGTCGCCAACGTTAAACATTTCCTTCCATTCTGCTTTTCATCCATAACTTCATCTCATCACCCTTCATCCCGAAAGTTCAGCACAGCAGCGACCATGAAACATTAAACGACTGACTTTTACGAGTTTCCCAGAGCAACAAAACCCTTTTTCCCTCAGCACATGAATATGTAATGAGACTCTGGCAACGCATGAGAGATGGGAAGGAAGGCAGACCAGGACACGATCACACTGCTGGGCTGGCTGAAAGCTGCTGTTGTGTAGCCTCATATCACATTTACTCGTGCAGAAAGGAATACCACTGGAACACTAACCCATTAGGCTACAATCTCTGCTGTCTTTTCTTTCTGTGTCACGACTTCCCTTTGTGCGTCTTTGCAGCCGGATAACATGTGGTGTTCCAAATGTGGGTGAATCTCGCGAGTGAGAACCTACTTCACATTTCACTGCTGTAGTTGTTCAACCCGCAGCACTCAAACACTCTGCAAGGGTGACGGGATTTTACAAAACAAATCTTTTGACCTGTGAAGTAGCAGCGGCCGAGTGTAGCTAAGAATCTGCTTAGCAATATTTTGCACAATACAATCACACCAGATATAATATATATCCGATTAAAATAATTACGTAAAGAAACCTTGCACACTGAGTCCGATCTGTTGTGTTACTCTATTAGTTGCGACGTTTCACAGTATGAAACTGAAAATCCATCCAGATCATATTGACCTATACTGCAACCAGCCACCAGGGGTCGATAGAGATGTTTTGTCTTCACATGTGGAGAGCTCTCATGGCGTCCATGTCTATATACAATATACAGTTAAATGCTAACAACAGCATGCTGCCTTGCTCTTAAGATTCTGCTAACATGCTGATGTTCTGCCGTTCACCATCACCATATCACTGCATGTGAAGTAAATAAGTTTCATCTTGATGGAGACACTTTGTGTTTTCCTTATTGCAGCGCCACTAGCATGGCTGAAAAGAGGAACTCCTACAGCTGAGCTGGTGTTTTTGGAGACTTCACTGAGTTGCACTGAGCGTGGAGTTTTGCTGCGTGTCACGCGGAGCTGTGCTCGTAGCAACGACAGCGCGCTTCACAATTCACATAATTAATTCATTTCAGCTACAAGCAAGGACACACATCTCCTGACTCATTTTCTTAACTAGGGTAACAAAAGCCCGACGGTTATCAAAGAGAGCTTCTGAACGGGAAAGACGCCATGTCGGATTTAGATACTATCTGGTAGGACTGGGGGAGTGTGTGAGTGAGTAATTCTAACTACCTCCAGGTCCTCCAGCAGCAGAGCTCCACAGTGTTTCTATGCAGCTCCCATTAGTGCATGTTTGTACTTTTACTGTGGTTACATGTGATTTTGTTGGAGCTCACACAACAATCCTTTATGGATTTACTAAATCCTTGTTTTGTTGGTAGTGACCCACCAGTCCATTTATTGATCACAGGGTCACACCGATGAAGCGTTGATACCAGCAGACTATTCACAGAGGATTCTGTTTGTCTGATGTCTGAATCATAAATCACTGGACTCCACATGAACTCATATGTCAGGCTGTTCAGCTCCACCAGTGGTGTGACTCAAGGGGTCGGCTGTGTCTGTCCGGTGATCTACTTCTACTGGGTCATTGCTGTGAAAGTTGTGCAGACATTCATAGTTGTAGAAGAAGAAGCCAACAGATTTTGGTGACATCTTGACTTCTCCTGCAACATGTCTGTGGTGTCCATTCATTTGGGTTTATGATTAAATAGTTGGGAAACTAATTTCATCCGCTCTGCTTTTTATTTACCAATAAACTAAGACGACAGCTCTGAAGCTGTTATCGATGTCAGCATGTGACCGTCCATTGAAAGACTCTTGAGAAGCTGAAAGTGGGAACAGCAGGCTGATATGAAGCATCTGATCACATCTTTTATTTTCAGGAACACTTCCAGCAGGTTTTCTTTGCATCCTTATGTGAGCAAATTAGATATATTTAAGCTTGACCTCACACTGCTCCCGGCTGCAGTGTGTGTGTGTGTATGTGTGTGTCTACTTGTGACTGTGTGTGTGTGTGTGTCTGTGCATGCCTGTGTCCATCTGTCCATCTTTATGTGTGTGTGTATGTGTGTGTTCTTGTGTGTGTGTGTCCATCTGTCCGTGTGTGTTTGTGCAGTCAGCTCTTCCCCGGGGGGCTCGTACTGTTGCAGACTGTCCAACTGGTTTTACTAACCAGTTGCTCCTCGGGGCCACATGCAAACACTGTTGAACTTGTTGTCTGCAGACAGAGCGGCACAGTCGGACTCTCGTGGGTCTTCACTGGTTGAAATAATGTCTCCAACTGTCCCCAGAGACAATCCTTTATCTGTTCATATTTACATAGTGTTCCTGAAAGGGTTTACCCGTCCAGTCGATGCAGTCCACTGGTGAGAGGTACAGAGTACAGAGGTACTTTCTACATTTCAGAAGCAAAAGTGTATTTACCTGATTGCAGTAATCCGACAGCAAAAGTTACTTTTGATAACCACTTAACTAGTTAATTATGTGGCAAAGTTATCAAACGAGATGAATGCAGCTTCTCATATATTAAGATTTTTCTGTTTTTCTATCGGCATTACTAGAAATATTTTGGCTCTTTGTTTTGGTCAGCATTGGGACATTGTAGTGATTTTTCACAACTGTCTTGTTTTTTACGCTAATCAATTGAGAATATAATTAGCAGATTAATTAATAATGACAACAATCATTAGTTTCCCTAAAAATCTATGTGATCGCTGCACATTACAGTGTGAGGAGTCAATACACAATGTTTTACAATATTCTGTATTTTTATTTCATTTTAAAATTTCAGTGTCGGACTGATGTACTTCAAATGAAGGATGTGAACACTCACACCACCGTTCTAACTACACACATTAACGTGTATTAAAAGCGACACCCGAGGGCCTCGTCCCTTCTGACTGATGATGATTCTGTTTGCTACCCATCGTCACGCCATGCAGCGTTTTTAAAATAGGAAACTCATCATTGATAAAGCCGCCGCCCGTTTGTGTGTCACATTTTGAAGCGGTGGCAGATGGGGCGCTCTCACTGCTCATCACGTCTCCAATAACACCGGAGGAGAGAGAGGCGATGGCAGCACAAGGTGCAGAGAGAACATGTGACAGAGTGTGTGTGTGAGTGTGTGTGTGTGTGTGTGTGTGTGTGTGTGTCCCCACCCTCCAACCTCCTCAAGCGTCACCGTGTCTGAACTAAATGGGGCTTGTCCTCTTCCTCGCAGCTGGGGATGAACTGTAACACTGTAAAATGAATGACAGACACACATTGTTTCTCACACTGAGTGCTTCTGCAGGGCAGGATTGTTGTGGCATTTTAATATCAGCAGCAGCATGCAGGTTTTCAAACTGTTATTACATTAATTATCGCCTTCACTAAAGATATGTTTGAACAGTTTTTCTGTAGAGTTCCCCTCATTTGTTTAGGCGTGAATTTGTCTTTCAGACTACAAAGAATCTATGAGGATGATTTGATTGGTGCACTGATAGAAGTTCATCATATCCAATGACCACACAGGAGGTTGTTGAGCTGTTTGTGCTGTCTGTCGTCAGAACACATGTCTCTATATGTATGTATGTTTTGACTCCCTTTTGTGATTTGAATCACCAGACAGTGTCTAGTGTACCGAGGTTGAGGTCAAAGGTTAACACGCTTCAACTTTCAGAGTGAGATATTTGAAAAAAAGGGGAAATATGTGTTATTATGAATATGGATCAACAAAATAGGTTGATTGTCTTTTGAAAAATGACAAGCATAACATCGGTGTAAAGACATTCTTGGATGCAGGCGCAGGTTTCAAGGGTGTTTAATACAGATCAGCTACGGTACAGAGGGAAGAGGCAGACATGAGTCCAAGTGGTCAAAGTTCAGTTTGGCAATAAATCAATCAAGACAAAAGGCTTTCAACAGACAGGACCGTGTGGAATAGCTACTGTCTCTCAGAGTCAAATAATGCTGCCTGGCAGAGGTGTGGTATATATAGAGGTGAGTTGATGAGGCACAGGTGAGTGTGGAGTCTGATGGCAGTGAGGCGATGAGCAGGTGAGCTGACAGGTGATGCTGGTTAACAGGCTGGAGATGATGATCTCTGGGATGAAGGAGTGGGCGTGGTCCTGACAGTCGGCCATTCATGTATATGATTGAACACCATTATAATTGATCATATTAACATATTCCATCGTGAAACAGTGTCCGATGGGTTAAATAATATTTGTCCTATCAAAAAACAAATGGATACACTGAATATGTATTTTGCTGCCTGGCTGCAAAAATGACTTCGATTATGGTGCAAGGAAACCACAAACACACACACGCACACACACACACAGCAATCAACATTATTGCCAGACAAACAGGGCTCACCCAGGAGC
>CAAKHC010013450.1:21825-35969 GCA_901007825.1 Macroramphosus scolopax
GACACGTCCCCCCTCGGAGAGACATAAGGAGCTTAGATGATGCAGCGCTTTTTTTTCTCCCCCTCAAAAAAACTTCAATAACTCGGAGAAGAGCATCATGGCCTGTCTGAAAATACTCCTGGTTGAGGTTGCAACTTACACGAGGACATACTGTGTACCATGGTAGTGAGTACAGGTAGAGATCAACACTTCTAGGTGAAGACCGACTGATTGATGATGCTACAACATCTGGATGTGTTGGATTATTTAATCTACTAGATCAGCCGAAAGGAATACACTCCTCTCTGCTTTGTAGACGGACTAGTAGCGTGTCCTCTGGGATGGCATGATTTGTCTGTTGCTCACTCAACCACAGACGTCAACATCTGGTCAATTGATGGATGATAGTGAAAGTTTATGATCCCTAGAAAATGAATCGCACTGTATTCGGAGATCCTCTGCGTTCTTCTGTGGGACCTCCATCGGGTTGATATTTACCAGCTGCGACAGCGTGTGCCTGGTGTTGTTTACATCTGGTGAGTCATCAAGGCAAAATGTGGTCTGGAAGACACGCCACTGACCCACATTAGATGTAACTCATGAAACTTTACAGGTGTCCAGTTGAGATCCAAATGGAGCCTGAGTTCAAAGATGAATGTTTGTCTATGCTCAAACAATAACTACTAATGTAATGAGATAGTAATGACTACTGAGTATTCAGTATAGCCTTTTTCATTTAGAAAATAACTATTCTGTTATTTCCCCAATCAAAAATAAATGAATTCCGTATAGCCTGTAACCTTTCATCTATTCTAATTTTAAATCCCCGTTCTGCGGTGGAAATCAGAGTGAGAAGATTGAAGGAAATCCTGTCTTTCAGGTGAGCAGCTAGAATTAATCCAGGCTGTAGGGGCTCAGTGTACAAAGTACCGAAAAATCACTGTGGGGCTTGAACGCAGCCCATTTATCACCCTCCACTTACCCAACACCCACCGTGCTTTGTGTAAAGAATTATTATGAAAAAAAGCACTTTCATAATGAGTGATTGTCCCATTAAGCTACATTATGTAATGTACTGCTGGGATGCTGCACTTCAAGTCAGGAGACAGCTTCCCACTGGAGGCTGTATGATAATCTTTGCTCCTATAGTGCCACCTAGTGGTCATTAAATGTGCTTCATACACTCATGCTGTTATATAGTAATACTGACGTCCATTGATCCATACAGTCTAGTTTCACTGTATGGAATCAATATTTATATCAATCGCCCTCACAAAATGTCCTAATGGCATTCATATTCTGTTTCATCAAGTTCCCAACCCTTTAATTTCACTCTTCCCAAAATAAGTCAAATGCACTTTGGATAAAAGTTTAATTCACAAAAATACATTGACCAATATAATGAAAATGTACTAAAATGTACTTTAATAATCCATAAACGCTGGAACATCATTGACAGAAAAACACAAGAAGCATTATTAGAGTTGGTTTAGTATAATATATTTCAGCTTCAAGAGACATAGAAATCAATCCTTATTTTTCCCCATATTTCTTCTATAAAAGACCCATTTTTTCTGAAGCATTATTATGCAAAAAAAATGGCATTAGAATATATTATGGGAGCTATGAAATCCCAGTGACTGAGTATAAAATTAAGTCACATCAGAGAGAGATATTTGCAGAAGAGAAGTCCATGAACAACAGGGCGAACAAAGAAAAAATAATAAAAAAAATAATACATATTATAGACCTTGATCTATCATCACTGACATGACAGGCATGGAGAATAGGTGTATGACGATAAAAAAAAATTCTCAATTTTCCACTTGATTTCACTTGAAAACATCTACACTTAATAACTGATGCATTTTGTCATGCTCGTTCTTGAAGAATATTCATAATCATACAACTAAAGAGGTCAACTTCCATGTCTTTCAAATACGATATTGAAAAAGATGAAAAATACTGAATCTGGGTTCTAAAGTTGTTTTTCCTTCTATTATTTTCTTTTTGTTAAAACTGTCAAAGAAGAAGAAAATAAGGGGCTGCTCTCTAGCCTTGTAGGCGGCTCATGGACATTTTCGTATACTGTCAAGAGGCTTTGCTGCGCTTTTATCATCATCATCAGTTTGTGTTGTTTGTGTGGTGCAGAAATGGAGACTGTCCGTTCAGGGTTCACACTGAAACTGAGACACAGAGGAAGGTCCTTTGAGGCGAGAGACCAGAGTCTTCTCTCCCTTACTGTCTTTCTTTCTCTCACTCTTTCATCTCTCCATCTCTCTCACTCTCTCGTAGATCATCCGTGTTTGATAGGAGCAGTTCGGTCAGCTGATTCACCGTTTATGGCTGATGGAGGGTGGGGGCGGGGCTGTTGGAATGCTGGCACGTTCCAATCAGGGCAACAGTTCTTCATTACAGCATTTCTGGAAGACGGCAGAGTGGTTATGTCCTAATTTCATTTGTCTTCACCATTTATGTACAAGCCAGTTAACAATAACACATTCTACAATTTCTCGGCGTCCTCTACTGGCCGTTCACCGGCATTACATCTTTTTGTACATCTATTATTAGAAGGAAAAAAGCAAAAAAACAAAATAGAAAAAAAACAGACAACAGATGCACATTAATCCAATTTTGAATGGTGGTTCTCCATTGATGACCAAGCTGACACCTTTGCTGCTGAGCCCCAGTCTGAGAGCAGAAATGACTAATACTACAACTTGTTCATTGTCTTATATAAGGCAGTGTGTCAGGTGTGTAGAGATCCCCCAAATAGTATTACAGCAAATCCCACAAGACTGCATTGTAAAGGTGATCGGGAAAGATCCAGTGTAGTAACATAATTCTTAAAAAACTGGCACCTTTAGTGACATTTACAGAGCAATTCTACCACCTGATTGGGTTTTGATCTGTCTCAGCGGCCGCTCACATACGTGAACCCGATATCAAGACTCTAGCGGGCTTCACACATACAGCCATCAGGTGACTTCTATTTATTTCAAAATGTAAAAGGAGGATCCAATAATTGATTAGAACGACTATAAACTGTCATGGCAAAGTCACACATGGAAAGAGAATCAAAATGTATGCAAACCCGATGTAAGGGACCTAAAAATCCCTGTCACAAGAGTAGAGAGACAAATCCTCCACAGTTCATTAAGCAGATGATTCAGTGACATCTGTAAAAGTCCTGTTATTCACCTACTCTCTCTGTCTGATCCCAAACTGCCACTGTATCCCCCCCCCCCACACCTCTTTTTTTTGCAGTGTAGGTGCTGGTGCGTTGTGAGCAGTGGAACAGTGGGGCTGTAATCCCATTAGTGTTGGTTCATTGGGCTGGCCAGTGTTTGAACTGGGGGGGGGACAGACACCGCCCCGGGGCCGGCTGACAGAGGCCTCACTCTCACACACTATAGCTAACTGACCAACACAGATGGATTCAGACATGGAACGCAGTGGGTGGTTTAAGTACCCTGATGTCTGGGCTGGACACAATGGCACTGTCTGTTTCACTAATCCGGTGTTAGTATCAAAGTTTTATTTCCCCGACCCCGTAAGTGAAAAGTAGCTGAAGGAAGTTGTAAAGTCACAGGCATGTGAAGGACTGTATTTAGTGGTTGCTGTTATTTTGCATTACACTTCTTCTTCAGTGTACAAAGATCAGATATTATTCCATCATTTATTGTCCCTCAACTTTGTGTCTAACCTGCTGAGTATATGGATGCTGGCCCCATATTGATGCTGACGCTTGCTAACGCAAAGAATTGTTAAGCTTCGCTACTTTTAAACGATCTGGAAAAATGTGGTACCTCCGTGTGAGGCTGTATGCACATGAAGAACTCATGTTCCGACGGAAACCTTATAAATTAGCGTGGAAACATTCTTCACAGCAGGTCTCAGAGTCAATGATTAATGGGTTAACTGGGGTTAAACCTTATGAGCATGAACCCTGACCTAGCGTGGGCTTTTGGTCAATGTGACAAGTAGATAAATGCGACGTGGGTCTTTTAAACATACAGACGTTTGTTTTCCCACTGCTTATACTCAGCCTTGCATCAATATGATCATGAGATCTTTACGCATATAGCAGAAACACACATAATATGAAAATGTGTTTATACATCTGTATGTTCTGTCTCAATAATGTGAGGGTAGATATCGTTCACATCGACCTCCAATTGAAATAATGAACATTAACTAAATCTAAACATATTTTAAGATGTTAGTTAGGTATATAAATGTGAATGTTAAGTATTACCAGGAAAAGGGAGCCTGTGTTCCCGAGCATGACTGTTTTCAGACTTCCTCATTACCAGAATTAAAAAAAAAAAAGAAAGAAGAAGTGATTCTGATTTTCCTGACAGATGAGGATGTCCTCCAACATATCCAGATGCTGAAGTCTGCTGAGGTCCGCATTTGAATATCAAGCTTTCACACAATGACTCATTCAGACCTCTTCACCGGTTCTGAAACTTGCCAGTATCACACAGGCAGCAGTTTGAAGGAAGCGGCAATGACACCTAACATGCCATGTACAAATACGAACAAGACCGAGATGACTGGATTGTCACGTGTAATCGTTCCTCTTAAGATACTGACGAAATTTCTAACCCGACCTAAAGAAAACTTACCCTAATTATCCTCTGCAATAATAAAATAAGACTGTTTTGAATGACCTGTGTCCAGTTTGATTAAAATACGCGAGGCCAGGTTTTAAAATTAAATCAGGAATATAAAAACAGGGATGTTAGCTTTCTTTCCCCACATAGGACTTTCCCCCTTGCACATTTGGCCACGCCTAATCAAACCGTGCTGCGCTGTTGTCCATTTCTACTTCAAGTTTACACGCGCCTAGCTGTACCAAGTGGGCTGTGGGAACATCTCGCTGTAGTTAGTTTCACTACCGTGTCCCTGTTGTACTTTCAGATATCTGCTTTATTTTACCGTTTCCTTTTCACTTTCGGACGTATAGAGATCATGTCATGTTACACATGAAAACCCAAAATTTCCCTAACCTGGCTCAGAGTAAAAAAAAATTTGTGCTGTATCAAAATAATGTAGAACTTCCAGTGTGAAGAATTTATAGGAAACACAATGTTTATCGACCGTTTACAGATGATCCTTTGACCACCAGTCGAAGCCATGGTTCAGCTTGCTCTGTCATCAACTCAATACAAGTGCTTCATCAGTTTAAGGACACAAACTAAAGCGAATAGCACCGTTGTCTTGGAAATCCAATCCCAGACGCGCGGGGCAGTCACAACGATCCAAACTGAGCCAGGCCGCATCACGTTGTACCCCCTGCTGCCTGGAGGGGGAGCACTTCCAAACTTTTCTTCAATTTTACTGTAGGCGCTCAGCTTCTTCAGAAAGCTTTCTTGGCTTCTTAGAACTCAAAGAGGAACAGAGACCCTTGTTGACACTATGTTACATTGGGCTAAACAAGTGAATTCGACTTCACTGCATGCAAACAAACTTCTTAATGATGTAACGAATGATTAACCACAAACGTAAGCAGCATCCTCTAAACCAAAATAAGAAGATCAAAGGCATTATGTAACACTAATCAACCTGACAGCCTGCCTGTGCATAACACCCCGATGAATATGTACAGGTCTTTGGGAGAGCTGCGATGCCTTATGAAAATAAAGACACACACCTGGCTCAGAGCTGCTGCAGGGGCTGGAGGGGAGGGGGTCTTTAAAGCAGCACACAGTTGGATTTCTTTTTTGCCTTCTTCTTTTCCACTGGCGTTTTCCTATTTATCTGTCTGACCAGGTCATAGAAGATCTGCGAGAGACAGAAGACAAAGAGAAAACTAAAAATATCTGCTGTCTTCAAATGGTGATATCATCTCTTCCCTTTTATGTAACGGAAAACTAACACATTGCAGCACCTTTAAGCAATTACTTGAAGCCTCGTCTGTGAAGGCATTTGTGTTACTGTTCCAGATGCAAGTTCCAAGTAAAGACTGAGAAGTCACGAAGTCAAGTCCAGAGTCAAGACAGGCAAGTGAGGCCTGAACATAAAAGGTTTTGAGTTCTTAACCAATTCCAATGCGTTTCCTTGCATTTTAAAGCCAAAGGATTAATAGTTGGTAGGATATTACATTTGCAAAATTCCTGGACCATATAAATTTGTGATGACTGTATTATCAACTCTGATCATAGGTAGCACAAACAAGAGCTCAAGTCCAATTCAAGTTAAGTGTCATTGGTCTTAAAGTCAAAGTCAAGTTTCAGTCTTTTAGGATGTTTTTTTTAAGTCTGAAGGAATCTATATTCCTAGTTTGACTGGGAGTCAAGGTTATTTGAGTCCACACCGCTGCTGTTTACACACATCAAGTGTAACAAAGGTGTAGCACCAAGTAGGAGGTGTAAATCGGAGTACTACAAAGATCTTTTATAAACCGTGTTTTACATTGTTTCAATTTATTCACATATAAATTAAGCATACTGGTGTCTGGTTTTGGACGGTTTGTATTTTAAAAAGAATGGGCAGGGTCACCAGATGTTTCTTTCTGTGTACTCACATCAAGGACATTGATCTTTGACTTAGCAGAGGACTCTAAAAAGGCACAGTGGTTCCACTGTCTGGCCAGGTTCTGGCCCTGCTCCTTTCCCACCACACGCTCATCCTCCAAGTCGCACTTGTTCCCCACCAGGATCATCGGCACCTGAGGGAAGAGATGAGAGATTTTGAAATACATTAGAACATTGACGAATAAATTCATTTGCAAATACAAACTATTATCTGCTATTCAATAGGGAAATGAAGAGTGGGCAGTAGATAGAACAATTGAGTAACATGTGAGAGGGAAGTGGGCATGAGTGTGTGAGGCAGGAGTTGTTCAGTGACATTATCTGGCCAGAGGAAAATGGTGAGTGTCATATAATCCCCTTGTTGAGGTGGAGGACTTTCCCCTTCAGAATCTTGTAGGGTGGAAACGAGTGTGGTGGAGGACCATGGCGGTCCTGAGGGGTATCAATTCTGAGCCATTGGCTCCAGCCCCAGTAAAGTGCTGTCCCCACTCAATGTGCAACTTATCTCTTTCACTGGGGTGCAGGACGGAAAAACGGGGATTGCACCCCAACTGAAAATACTCTGTCAGAAGCAGCAGCACTGGGAGCCAAGGCAATATGCAAAAGAGAATGGGGGCAGTAACTTTTGTCAGAAGACCAATGATAGTGAAACACAAAATATTCTAAAATAGCCCTTAAGAATGAGAAATTCCAGAAATCTGAAAAATGGATTGATTATGCAAAAAAGGGGGTTTTATGCTTGGCTGAGATAGAAATGTTAACATCAAGTAACAGAGGATGTAATTGAAAACAGACTTGAATAAAACGACGTTGCAGCGCCTGCTGAAGAACGCAGGCACTGACCTTTAGATGTCAGATATGCAGAAAAACATAGAAAGGCAAAATTAAATTCAAAGCATGAAGCTCCCAGGTGGCTCAGTGGTCTAGGATGCATACCAGGGATGCATTCATAAACGTTTCCCTATACCTTCACAATAAAGTATTTTGAGATTCCTCCTATAGGTCACACCAGTATCATTAATGTAAATGAGGGTTTAGAGCTGAAGGGTAAACAGGGGGAGTGAGAGGGAGACAGGGTAATATAAGGAGAACATGTCAACATATGTTTGTCTGATTAATAACAATTTAAGTTGCCTATTTGTTTGAATCCGAAGCTTTAATCGCAGGGCCACAGAGACAATCGATGAAATAAATCATTCCCTCTGGAAAGGCAAAAAAAACAAAAATCATTTAGGTTATGCAACATCGACAAAAAACAGATTTTGGAGATCTATATTAATCAGCAGAGAAGGCTGTTACATTGCGTTTTGTTCCTTTGGAGGACAATCACTTCCAACCAAGATGATACAACCACTGAGATCAAGGGAAAAACGGAAACTCAAAAATACCCATCACTGCGTCTTTGTACCCTAAGTCGGATGGTAGAACAACCAAGGTTAAACAGAACAAACACAGGCTGAGAAGAATGAATATTCTGGACGAAATTTCAGCCCTGACTATCACAGTGGGCAGAGTGAGGGGCTGTCAGGGTGTCGGGATGCGTCTCATCCTGCCTGCTGTTTCCTGACCAGCTATCTAGGGAGCATGCTGGCCCGGAGGAAGTCATGGCAGCCCCGCCCAGTAGGGATAACATCGCTTTCCTTCCTGAATGTTTTCGAACATTTCAGCTGGATTCCATGCTCTAGCTTCTCTCTGAAATTACATGACAGTGTAAGACTGTATGTGTGTGTGCATACAAGCATGCACTGTATTATCATATTTAGGCTTAGCTAACTTTATCTTCCATTGTAAAACTGTACAACAGCAATCCAGCTTTGAGCATCAGTTAATTTTTTGGTACAGCTTTGTAAGCAAGGTAAATAATCAGTTCGTGGAAAATTGTAAACAAAAAAGGCAAAGTAGGCGCCAATAATATGTTTGCTGGGAAAATCTATTTGTGGTTGGCCTGAGGCTAATAAATCTCTGCATGGGAAATCCTGCGTTCTCTCCCTGCTTATAGTCCAGAAATGTCCTCCAGACATGTGAATCTGGAAAAACTGGATATTGTTAGTATGGCCGTATGCGGACATGCACAAGCTTGCTGAAACTTCAGACTTTCTGTTCAGGTTACTTTTTTGATGCCGCTGTGGTATTCCACAAGAAAATGTAAAAAGGTATTGGACTTTTTAAGTAGGGTTCTTTTTCCTTTTCCCCTTGGCTCTCTCTCGGCTGCGGGGCAGACGACAGGAAACTGGGATGTTTGTATTAACCCCATGGAGGTTGCTCCTTGATGTTTGATATCTAAACAAGCCCTTGGACTGGACTGCTGAACGACATTTCTCCCAGGGGTCCTGGGAGAACCAGTGGTATGGTTTTCTAACACACACTTTAAGCCAAGCTGCAATGAAAAGGATGGAGAGAGGGATGGAGGTATGCAGGGAAGAAAAAAATGCTCGGTGTCAGCAGCATACAGGGCAGCATTAAGCTACTTGAAGAATCCACAGAGCCCACAGAGAATCTGTTAACATGCTACAGACAGGTCCTATCCCGCCCACAATGGCATGCTGAAGATTGGATTGCAGGGAACACAGAACAGGGGAGGATAGAGTAGCCCAAATGAATGGAACCAGCACTTCCAACCGGAGTAGTGAGTCACAAGCATTGAGTCAGGCATTAATATCGTCCTCGTCACACAAGCAGGGAAGTAGATGGCCCAGAAAAGTCATAAGACATTTCTTACAAAAGAACGGTGGAAGGAAATTGGGGAAGTGAGCCTTTAACACACTGGTTACTGCTCACTAACTTTATTCTTTGCTGCTAATGACTTTTTAAGGGAGATGGAATTCAGTCCCAATGTGCAGTCATTAAATGCCCCTGTAATTGAACTAGGCAATATTAACTTTGCCTGTGCGTTTTGCCAGCTTCGCGGTAAATGATGCGTGGCTGAACTGAGAATGAAAACAGCTGCAGCAGTGACTGGAATGTCTGCGTTAGCTCTGCAATGGCTCAAAAGCCTTCTCCAAATAAAAAAATCTTTCCTCTTGGATGAAAAAAAGAAAACATGGTAAGCATTTCCTTTGGCTGTGCATTCCTGCAAGGGGCAAAGATAAACAGATGTCACGCCCATCATAGGTAAATGCTTCAATCACAGCTGTACTGATAGCTGACAAGAGTGGCGATAATAGCCAGATAAGCACAATTGTTAAGATATATTCAGAGGGGAAAAAGTTCTAAGAGAAGGATGTCAATGGATTTCTTACATACTGTGGAGCCGATAATCCTGCAAATCCATCTGTTAGCCTGAGGCTAACCTTAGTTCCTTAACCACGGAGGCTCTAATGAAGTACCGCACTGCACCGTCTACTGTTTTGATGAGCTGAGGTTTTCTTTGCACATCATCATTGACAGTCCAATCACTCGCACAGAGTGCCAGACCACAGTGAGGCCACAAGGCCTAACCATAGAGAAGAGGGGGAGCACAGCGGCGGGCGCTGAAAAGGCCAGTCAAAATAAAAAGTAACCTAGTCGAAGAGGCAAAAAAAGGATGGATAGAAACTTGGACCGAGTAATAGAAAAATTCTGCACCAGAGTTTGAGAGGGGCTTAATAGACGGTTGATGGCTAACAGAACCAGGGAGAGGAGGAAAGAGTGAAAGAGAACGGTAACATTCAATCCCTGCAGAGATCACCAAAAAAGGGCATCCAAGATCCTGCTGACGCACAATCTGCACCACCAGAAAGGAGATGGAGATTTACTCAGTCCAACAGTCTCCCAATCTACTAGAGGTACAAAAAATATGCTGCTGACAAACAACAAACTGCAGAAATAAAGACATGAAGCACCGATATCTATTGCAACAGTTGCAGATTCACGCTGAGGGGCAACAACCATATGAGATGCACAAAAGACTAATCCCCATTGGATTCAACACAATAGCTAAATGGGTACTGCCACAACACACACCACTGCACTAATATTTGGGAATGCTAGGCCTCACACGGTACAAAACTTTCACTAAGGGCTCGCTCATTACTTTCTAAACAGAGGCAACACGGTTACACCACCTGCATTATGTTGAGCTAATACAAATGTGTAATTAAATTGCATAAGATTCAGTGATTGCAGTGTTGAATGGTATCCATAGAAACAGTGCGATCAGGTTGCTGAACAACGTAGGCGGTTGAGAACACAGAAGCAGGGTGACTAAACTCTCTGTAACATTTTCTACTATATCTGCTGTCTACAACTTATTTAACCATGATGTACAATATAATAAGAAAAGTAAAAGGTGTGGAGGAGCTCAAGTAAACATAATTATAAGCCTATGTGAGCTTATACTTACATCTTCTGTGTCCTTTACTCGGAGAATCTGTTCTCTCAGGTCCTGGAGGTCGTTGAAGGTGGACTGTGCTGTGATGGAGTATACCAGGGCAAAGCCTTGGCCGTTCTTCATGTACAAGTCCCTCATTGCTGTGAACTGCTCCTACACGGGTGAAAATAAAACAGGAAGGACAGGCAATGAGCTCTGTCATATGCCTTTTGGCATTTTACGTAGCCAACTTTGTTGGTCCGAGTTCATTATATATAGCAGAACATGTGATCTGAGTTGAGACTCGGTACATAGAGCAGATGTAGTCAGATGATGTGCAGTGGAACTGTAGGCTATGTGTGAGGTTTCTCCACAGCATTGTTCAGTGTGGGTGGATCATAGGCAACCATTGGTTTTCCAACCAAAAAAAGCATGAACACATTACAGTATGTTGTTCATTCACCATCAAATACAAGAATCTTACCAGAACTCTGACATACTTCTGCTGGACAAAAACAACTACTCATAAGTAAACAAGACTTAAGAATTGACAGCTGTTGAGACCGTGGCTCGGCACAGTGGTGCTTTGAGCTATGGTAATAATGTAAAGTATGTTAGCGTGCCAAAAAATGGTATAATTAGCACTAAACATGAACTACAGCTGAGGATGGTGGAATGGTAGAATGGCGAATGTCATTGAAATCCACAGAAATGAGGATTAATTGTCTGGGAACTAGTCTGTGTAAAATTGCATGCTGAGCTGTCAGTTTGAGATATTTAACTGGGTAAGTGTAAACACGGAACCTGTGGTTGGAACTAGAGGAACTGTCTGAAGATCAGCAAAGTCATTAAGATTCGTCCTTTGAGCGCCATGGATGTCTCATTTTTCAGTCGCAGTTTTCAATGACCTGAAATGCATTTTGCGTGTGGACGAAAGGCTATAACATTTAAAAGGCTTAGCTTTAAAAGACACCCCTGAACTGGACCTTAACCCTGCAATGGCTGTTGGACTATTTTAGTCTGGACCAAGGTGGTTGGCCAGATGTCATTGGCTTTAAGAGCCACGTCACTAGTAGGGCTTCAAAATAACCCATACTGTGCAAGAATGGGCATGACGTGCAACATTAACTTAGGAGAAAAATAGTGCCAAGTCATGATGCCATCTCAGGTGACAAACTATTTTGATGCAATTCACCAAGAACAGAACAAACGTTTCTTTCTTAGAAGAATCTTATGCAATTTCAATAACTAAGGCACAGGTTTCTGTACTTCAAAATGAATTGCTTTTCTGACACAGCTTCACATCACTGCAAATTCAGTGGTCAATACAATGACTCAGGACTCCCTATACATGGACCTAGATGTAAATGGCTTTGAGTTTACTTACTGTGCCTGCTGTGTCGAGAATTTCAAGCATACATTGCTGTCCGTCTACCTCCACTTGCTGTAAAAGAAGGAAAGATGGCTTAAGAAACTGGAGCCAAATAATGTAAAGCTTTATGTCAGGTCACTTTCTGTAGTTAAATGCACACATGCAATACAGGCCAAGAGGGGAAAATATGAGAGGAAGAAAAGTTGAAGGAAGAAATGATAAGAAACGTTAAGACAGAATAGGAAAAAAGAAAACTCAGAGAAAGAGAAACAGAAGGATAAAAGGGAGTTACACTGGAGAAAACAAGAGCACAATATCATGACGTGAACCTGCAGAGCAGCTGCTAACAATCAGCTCATTCCTAGCCAGCACTCTCTGCCGCTCCCTCCCCCCACGGGACACTCACCTTTCTGTACGAATCTTCTATTGTTGGGTCATATTTTTCCACAAAGATTCCCTGTACGAACTGAACTGTCTGTAAGAGAAAACACAGAACCAGCAGCCATCAGAGCAAAGTGACCTACCAGTCACAAGAGCAAAACATTCAGAGAGGCAAACGTAGTGTGTTCTTTATTAATGTTACAGTCACATGCAATGGAAAATGCTAAGCTTGGACTTTGCTTAAATACTCCCTCTGCTTCAAGGTAGGTTTACATTAGAGGTAGACCGAGTTCATCTGATAACACCTTTACGTCTAAACATGCCAACCTGCCAGTCTGAGGGATTAACCTGACTTTGACACCTGGTCCAAGTTACTCAAGCATTGCATTAAGCATTTAACAGGCCATTCAAGGACCCCTGTGTTAAAATGTCAGAATGGGAAAAGTATTGAATCTGCCCTATGGAATTTACTTATTATAATTTCAATATTTAGTATTTGGTACTAAAATCAGGTACATTATTTCTACATCTACAACCAATGACAAGCCTTGAAATCGTACAGATGGACGTCAACTTCGCCATAGAACACTGTCTAATACTGGCCTTGACTGCAGCAAGCATGAACACATGTCAGAAACAAAAGGGGTGTTTCCTACAAATAGTCAGTGCAAAAAACCCCAATGATTATATGTGTATTTTGGCTGTTAAGTGCAAGTTATCTGAGAGTCCTACAAAGTCTTTAGTAAACACACTGCAGAGGTGTCTTGAGAAAGAGGAGTGAGTAGGGAATACTCACCAGAGCGGACTTGCCCACACCTCCAGAGCCTAACACCACTAGCTTGTATTCACGCATGGCGGGATCACTTCACCAGACAGCCTAACAGTCTGCACTGGACAAATGGGGAAAGAAGCAAAATGGGAAAGACAAATTGAGAAAAAAGAGGGAGAAACAGAACATTAAAAAGCTTTCTCAAATAAAACATAAGGAGTCTCTTAAGCATTTCGACTCCAGAAAGGACAGATTTTAGTCATTCCTGGAGTTTCTGTACAAGAGGCAGCCCAACAATTGAGGGAACACCCAAAAGTGAAGCTGCTTCAGGGTGGAGGAGGTGAAGACTATGTGACCCCGCTCTAACACAATCCAGCTGTGGTTTTGTACGAGTGTAGGAGAAACCGAAGGGGGAGATGATACATGGATCTGGCTGATATTCCTCTTAATGACACAATCATCCAAGCTTTCACAGACCACAACACACCCTTCTGTCACATTTTTTAGTCACTCACTTGTTTTTGGTATTGTAAGACAGCAATATAGTGTCAGTCTTTCTGATTAATAACAGACAAAATTGATGGAAGAGAAAAATGCAATTGGGAGGAAATTGTGAAATCTTTGCAAGACCCCTTAAAGGAAGGATTTGAACCATTGGCACACATTGGGGAGTAAAGTTAGCCAACTGGGTCACTACAAGCTGGGCTACAGAGACGGAGCGACCGCTACACTGACGTTTAGTTGTAGTTGGGTGGGGTGGGGGAAATTACATTTGTTGCCAATTTCTGAGTTAACAGTGTATCAGATTATATT
>CAAKHC010013450.1:36819-61567 GCA_901007825.1 Macroramphosus scolopax
CCTCTAAAACATACAGTCAATTTTAATCTGTTAGCTCCCCATCTTTCGAAAAATCATGAGGATGAACTGATGTACATCATACATATCAATTAGGACCTGGTCCAATCAATGATTTACGATACAAAGCCTGCATAGGTCTAAGGTCACGTTCACAGTTAAAAGTTCTTTTCAGCAATTATTTCAATTTTGCAAATGGTTCCATTTATGTTCACAAAGGCAAAACAAAACCAGTCCAGAAACCGTAATTTTACAAATTGGAATGTTGTTTGATTATCGGACAGACAGTTACCAGGTCAAAAACATAATGAAAGCTTTACACTTTCTACCTGGACTACTCATACATCACAGACCCCCATCCAGTTAAGTTTACATTCATGCTGGTTGTAACCTGAAGAGGATTTAAGCACCGTTGAATTGTGCTTATGAACGTCTGGCAGGCGAGTGGGAATTCAAAAAAATGTAATAGCACAGGCATTTAGAGGAAGATGCTCAGATGATTTTATCCGAGGAAAAGTCTGATGAGATCCTACAATATGTTCTAGGTTTCTCCCAGTCATTAATGTTGTTATGCACAAAGACAATACTAGTCATTAAAACAGCGGATAAATAATACATTTTTAAATATAAAGAGCCAAAAAAATATGGTATGCATCCCGTGAATTTAATTTCTGCATTCAAACCAACCCAAAGGAACCGGTCATTCTTATGTCATTTATATGTCAAGTTGTACGAGTGAAACAAACTACTGATCGTCAAACGAATGCAAAATTGTGGTTTTGTTTCCATGTGTTTGAGTAGGAGTGGAGGAAGAATTCTTAGCTCGAATGTGTTAAATGTTCTCAGGAATAGCAACTTGGCTGTGTATGATGCCATCCTGATCAAAGCTCAAACCAAATCACCAACATTCAGTTAGACAATACCACCTTTCAATTATTAACAACTATCTTGTTGATTTCCACTCATAGATACAGACTTTCCTACAAAAAAGGTGAATAGTAAATAAGAAACATGCCTGAATATGATGCTCTTGCTCTGACACTTTCTCTGCTTACCAGGAAAACTACACACAACGTTGTCCTCTCTCAACTGACTGCCTACACAGATGCTCACTCACACAAACACACAAAGGCCATGTAAGGATATCGCCCTTTTTCCACTGCCCTCAACTACACACTGTCATTCTCAACAAAACAAACACACTGCTGCTCTACTGTTGTAGTAATCCCAGCAAATAAGGAGTGAGGGAAAGCCACATGCCACAGAAAGCATGTTCCACGATGACATCACTCACCCTCGACGGTTAAAGGTATGTATCCATCTAAGGCTGGAAATTGGACGAGGTAGTGCTGCTCGAAAGACTGCAATGAATGTGAGGATGAATAAACAATGTCTCAAACTAAATACAAGTGAAGTTAAAGAGCGGAGAATTAACAGCTCAACTACAACATTCAGGATACAACATTTCCTGGTCTAGTGTGGCTAATCTGACAGCGATGAAGCTGTCATAGCAACTGACTCAGCAGGGTGATATGGTTGACAGCTGCCCTATGTCTCTTCCACCCAGTGCGGATGTTGACAACGCACACATCCGCTGGTTAAGCAGCTGGATAGAGGCTCCTCTGTCATCTTCTTATTTGCTTGCTTGCTGACCCATATGACATTTACAGTGGGAGCGATAAAAACAAGCTCCACTTGTGGTTTAGGGGCCGAGATAATGGTTGTACTGGTGTGGAGTGTTTTTTTTAATGTTGATAAGCTGTTGGTTACTCATTACCTCCATCAAAACCACACGTCACATGTTCTCACGAAGCTTAGAGAAAAACCAACTGACTGTCAGGGAATAACCCCGGAAGCTACTGACAGCAGAAACCTGTCAGAAAGAAAGAAGTTATGTTTTATTTTAAAGGCAACATGTTTCCTACTAATTTGCTGGAGAGAACTATGTAATTTGGCAAAGATGAAGGAGGAAAAGGGACCTTTTACTTTACTTTACTTTACTAGTAACAGCTTAGAAAGACGTTTTTCTTGAAAGGAAACTGCACTTTAACTTGCAAAGTACAAAAAGTAAAAATAATCAATTACTAGAAAATGAACATAGTCAAACACTTGCCTGTGCTGCACATTTTTGCATATTTAACTGAACCTCTACACACAGAGTTCAATACTGTAAAATTAGTTAATATGAATTAGTTAGCAATTGTTCATTGGACATTTAAAAAAATATGTAATTTCAAGGACTTTATCAGCAATTTGCACATAAGTATCATCGGCAAATCTTGAAAAAAAAGGACAATCTTTAGAGCGCATCCTACGACGATTGTAGTACAAGAAAAAAACGCGGTTTTTCACATTTTAAAAATGGATTTCATCGTAATTTAAAAAGGTTCTTCTTTGGTCAATGCTACATCCCTCTACTAAGTTGCCTGAATTTGGCCTGGTAGTATTTTGCACGATCCTGCTAGACAAACTAACAGCCCAGAGGTTTCAAGAATTGCTATCCTTCAACCCTGAAGTCATTTTTAAAAGAGCTTCATTTCTCGATCAAGAATTTAATTTAAAAAAAAAAATGATCAAAATGCAAAGTTATGACATTTCAGGTCCAGTGCAACCTGAAATGCTCCCATGAGTCAGAACAAAACTGCAACCAGGCACACGAAACTTTGCTGTGACTTAATTATGACAAAGATCAGTAACTGACAACCACCATCAGTCGAATGCATCTGTGTCACTTGGGCCTTGACCTGAAACCACATCCTCTTTCCAAAAGCAAGAAGGCTTCATGCTGATAGCATGGAAAAGGAGTAGCCACCAACTAAAATAGACTCTTCCAGTCTCTGTTCCTGTTCAAGACTCCAGACAGCAGGCTCCGCTGGAGGGGGGAAGTGGGTTTTATAGCCTGTATCTCATCATCAAACGTGGGCTGATAACAGATTTGGGGCACAGGATGGAGCAGATGTGTCATTTCAGTCAACACCGGGTGAAAAAGAGCCTCTCAGAAGCAAGCACGGAGGCACCAATAGAGACACATTATTATTTAATCATCAGTAATTAATAAAGTTCACTAGCTGTGTGTAGGTGGAACCACCTTAACTGTTTCATAGCACTCTCTGCAGCAGAAATAGCCTGCAACAGGCTGCAAAAAAGCTGGAACCACGACAGAAGAAAGACGTTCGAGCTCTTTGGTGATCACATAATGATCCATCTAATATGCTTACGGCAGTAGCATATGCTTATTACTCCAGGTCAAGTCCCTGCAATCTGGGAATGTGACAATACCACATAGCTCCGTCGATGTGTGATTAACACAACATTAGCTTCCATAATATTAATTAAATTATGTTGGAAACATAAACCCTCTTCCAGATAAAGCTACGATAATCTTTAATCCGGGTAATTGAGACCAGAATTCGTCCATACACAATGTAGGTTCATACCAGCAACTACACTAAGTCCCGTTATAAAGCTCGTTAGCAAAATTAGGCTAACTAGCTAGCTTTAACGGCCCGCCGACACTTCACAGCCGCTAGCTACAGCTCGTTAGCAAGCAGGCAAGCTAGCTAGCCGACACATTCCTTTCTTCAGCTTGTAATAAAAACACAGTTACGTTGTTAGAAACAAGATGCAATCGGGCGGATCCACTAGCTCAAACGTCAACCGGACTTGGCCGGTTTGAAAATGAACCCCTTAATACGGTGTATTTGTTCGGTAAAGACAGCCGTTTGCTAGCGTTACCTGCCCTTCCGCCTGGCCTTGACTAAAATGGGAGTGCACACTCCGTTTTGTAGCTACTTGCGGACAATTCTTTCCATTTGTCCAACGAAAAACGAACACACGCTGTGCACTCATCTATATCCGCTTAATATCCCGCAAGTGTCGACGCTCCGTGCCCCCACACAAATTACTTATTTGACCGCATTTGGCACATAGTAAAGTTTGGCATTTCCACTCACCGTTTCTCGCTCGCTATCGCTCGCCGCTCCGCAAGTGTCAGTTTGCCTGCGGCCTCTGTGCGCAGCAGACGTCATTCCTGACTACTTCTCATTTTTCTTAAAAGGGCATGACACATCGGCACGGTGATGATGAGCGACAAAGGAAGAGACACACAAACACTGGCTTTATGTATTGTTGCTACTGTCTAAAGAACCTACACATTTTACCATGACTTTTGTTTAAAAGCAAAGTCAAATACAAGGGTGAGGCACTTTCTGAGGCTAAATGTGTCTGAAGCTGAGATTATTTCTAATTGTGGCCGAAAGGGTCTTATATTACCAGCTCAGGGCGGTTTTAAACCCCAAAACAGTCAGGACAAGTTTATCTCAAGCACACGTCAGGTTTATGGCTGCAACAAACTAGTCAATTAATCAATTAGTAAATTGGTAGACAATTGACTCAGTTGCTTAGTTTTGCTCAAATCCATTGATTCCCAATTATTTTTGTTTTGTTTGAACACTTAAAGTACAAAACACACATTTACGATATTCTATACGATATTCTTCTGATAAATACTGTGTCACTAATATGTCTTTTCAATCACGAAAAGTTACCCTCAAAAATGTTTGGAGTTCCCAGGGGGACACGCCCGTGTACTAATCCATTCAGTGATCAATCAAGAAAATAATAGCTAAAATATGATGCATTTATAATTGAAATGGTATGGTTCTTTCACATCACAAGTCTTTATAAGCGACTTTAATCTCTTAGGATGAAACACCAAATGTATGTGGATTGCTGGTTTGACAAAAGATATATAAATATTTCGTCTTAGGGTCGAGAAGTCGTCCAAAGTTTTTAAGTCTTAGCATCATAGATTTTTATACAGCAAAGACCAAGTCCTTTCAATGCCCAGACCTAATTAAAGAAAACAATTATTCATTGATTACAATTTCTAAAATGGAACTACTTCCTTTCTCTTAATCCTCCAGGATAGCATTTTTTTTTTAAATGTTCTCCCTTTATCAGAGAATATAACTATTAAAATATGTCATCTGAGAAATAGCAATGGGTGTTTCTGAATTTCCTGACAACCTACAAACCAAATGATTAATAGATGATTAAGACGAGTTTAGGTCAGTCCAAGACATAATTAAATATTCAATGCATGAGGTCATGCAATCTTATTGATCTGGGTTGAAAGTCAAAATTTGAGATTTGAGTCTTTGGGAGAGAACTTTTGTGTAGAATTATGGTTCCTTTCCTATCCACTTATCTCATAAGTGCTTCATTTGTAGCTTTAAAAAAAAACAAAAAAAAACTCACACACACCTTTAAATAATAGGAATACTGGTCTGATAGGTTTGTGAGGACTACCCTCTAGTGGGGAATGAGCAGTCCTGCTGAGGGATCATGAGTAGGATGTATTTTTCAAAATCCAGGCCATGAAATGCATACATGTATTCATAGTACTCCAGCCACATTGTACAATTTATCTTTTATTGTATTATAGTACAATTATTTTTATTGTATTATAGTACAATCTTTCATATAGATTGAATACACTGCGCATCAACCTGTTGCTTGAGTTGCTCCAACTGCTGTATGGAATCCTTGGTTAGCAGCCGTTTCCCCATCTCGATATTGAATGCAAAAAGCACTGTCACATAAAATTATGTAATCTGGTACACTCTTTACATCTAAAATAAATAAAATCACTTTTAAAACAAACTAAAATCCCAGGAACAGCATTGTATCAGAGAGATGTTTACCTTCATAACTGAAGAAAATCAAGCAGACATGCCAGCCAAATGTCAGCGGCCAGCCCAGTCAGGTGACATATTTAGGGCAATGAAGACTAACATAAATGAATACAGGGGAAACTTTACTTTATATACATATAACTATCACACCGATATAAATTCATTAAGTTTCATGTATGACGTGTTTGATAGAGTCAGAGCTCACCTGTTCTTAACTCACATGATGGGCTACTTGTACCAAATAGTAACAAAACACCTCATCCCCAGAAGCCCACAGATATCAACAATTCTCACCATGTCTGAATTTATGGTGGATGAAACAGATGGAGAAGACAAGGCTGAGAATGGTAAAAGGCAGATCTGTAATGGCTCATGAAAGAAGGAAAACTTTGTCCTTCATTTCTTTGACACAGTCTATCCGTTGGGTGCAGTTGTCATTGTTTGATGTGTGGTAGTATGCGTCTCCATTCCCTCTTCATAATTCCAACAAGGAATTGAAAAAGGCCGAGTGGACAAGGAGTGGGGAGTCCTCTCACTGATATTGTCTGTAGTCTCCGAAGGGAGGGCTGGGCATAGCAGTAGGGGCAGGTTCCTCAGCAAACTGGGGCCCTGAAGACAGGAAAATAAAAAGTCAACTTCAGATTGAGATGAGGACCAGTGAGAAGTCTACCAGTTGTTAGCGTTTGAAGTGGAGATACCTAAAATCTTTAATGCATCTACTACACTTGAGCTGAATGTCAGAATTCCATAAAACATACTAATTTGAAGCAGGTTCCAAATATAAGGCTGCAAACACAGTCAGAAAAAACCCCCACAACAAACACAGGGCAATGACAAAAGTTGTTGTTGAATAGGCTATTTATACTATTATTTTTAAATATCAGGGGTCACAAAGAAAGTTTTACACTTCTGCTGTCTTTTATTGCAGCCAAATTCACCATATAGTGTGTCTCATTAGCATATTTCTCTGTTCTGATCATCAGACAACGGAATGAGTTTGAAATAGTATTTTTTGATTGCGGTTCAGCAGCAAAGAATGACATTTTGCAAATCCAGGTGATGTCTGACAAAATGAACATGAATTCAACAACATCTCTTATGTATATTCTGCTCTATTGACATCTAAAAACGATCGCTCACCTAGTCCATTATTAGCCACTTAAGGCTAGCAAAGGCTAGTTTGGGTAACTAGTGAACTAGCTGATAATTTCAAACCACACAGGTGCAAAAAGTGGATGGGGCAACTACATAGCCAGTGTACTTACCAGTTGGGAGCTGCGAAGAGGCAAACCTTGTGAGCAGGATTCCAGCGCCCTCTATCAATGCCAGCAGAATACCTCCCATTGCCGCAGAGCCTACCATGGCCACTGGTCCATCTATAGAGAACAGGACATATTGATTTATTGGTTAAACCAATCACATGAAATATATATAGACCACTCACAGGAAAACCATTCACAGTTCTTGAAAACTCCAATTTCCTCATCACACGTACAACTGAGTTCTGGCACAATGTAGTGTTTGATTACTCCTCACTCTACAATTCTAACATCAATGTTTCCTGGGTGTGTGAAGCATGTATGTGCTGCCAGCCTCCTCTTGGCTTACTCACTTCTTGCTGCTAGGATAGCTCCTGTCATGGCCCCACTTGTGATTGAATTCCAGGGATCCTCCTTCCCTCGCACTTTTACTAAACCACAGTCAATCATAGAGAAGAGGCCTCCCCATACTGCAAAGCTACCTGCAACACAAAAAAAAAGGAATCAGTCATAAAAAATAAAAAAAACGTACTTTGGTATCAGACAGTATTCAACTGGAGGCTTATCGATGAAATGTATTGTGTCATTTCCTTCGTAATGCAGGGTCACCTTGGATTTCTCTTCTATTCAGGTTATAATGGATTCAAAAAGGTGACTGGTTTAACAGCCTCAAGGAAGGCCGTATATCTAGCCAATGATTGTTTGCAGCATACTAAGCATTAGTATGAATTGTTTTTACCTCCAAGCTGTGGGGCTCTGGTCTTTATGGCAGTCAAGCTCCCTCTCATTCTGTGGTTCATACCCTGCAAGACAGAGCAACAAGAATCAGAGACCAATGCAAGTTCCAAGTCAACTCAAAACATCCACCTACTGCTGCCAGAATTAGTGGATTAACTATTTGAAACATGAAAAAGATCAACAGACTAGTGGAGTCTTAAAAAGTGTGTCAATACATTTACGTTTCAATTTTGCAGTCAAAAGCAAAATCTGACAGCAGAGATAGCTGTTATTTATGTGTATAAATGTGACGGTGCAGGAAACATCCACACTTGAGTGACTAAAAACCACAGCAAGTATGATGTGTATTGTAGCCATTTTATTTATGCTTGTGATTTTTTTCCCCCCATTATTCATCTGGTTAATCATGTTGGAGGAAGTATGACTTGCAATAGCAAGTAATTACTGTTTTATTTAACTGGGGGAAATGGTAAGGTATTGTGTTATAACAGATCTTACCGAGGGTGAGTTTCTGAAGCCTTTTACTGCCTGGAATACTCCTCCGCCAATAGCTCCCATGGTGAAGGCTCCCCCACAGTCGTCCACAATCCTCCAGGGACTAGAAGCATACAAAAACATTAGATGTTTTCTTTTACAGTGGGTAGTATGAAGCAGCCTTTCGCACATTAAAGGCTGACATGGTGTCATATTAAGGTAAAATGAATGTTCATTAAGTTCATCAATTATGTGCTCCTTATTTATTGTTGTATTTCATCAACTGCAAGGAAACAACATTATAAGGACCCTGCTCTCTCACGTTTCAGCCTGGGTTAATGAAAATCCTTCTGGGTCGAACACTAGTTAATGTTCGTGTCATGGTTTGAGATCTCTGCAGGTACCCTCTTGATAGAAATATATATATGCATAGAATTTATGAGATCAAATTTGCAACGCAACATATCTTTTCCAGTTCTTTTCACACCTGAGCAGGTCAGCATGGTTGCATAGACTTCAAGGACTTGCCAGGAGTTGACATGATGCAAGACCACAGTAAACGTTAGCATGTGAGAGCCATAATGCTGCCTGTATCACTAGTCCAAAATGTTGGCAACATTTCTCTGCAACAATAGTAATCACTTTTCTGATGAATCGTCTACAGGTCCATGTAGGTACCCTTGTTTAGATATTGTGCAACCATCAGGCTGCCCCCAACAGACAGTACACAGATCGCTAACTTAACTTTGCTAGCATTAGCGTATCTATATGCTACCGACAGAGCAACATCCTCAGCTTATCTAACTTAACGTTTCTGCTACTGAACGGACAAAATAATCACATTCAGTGTAGGTCACCTTGTACAGAATCAGTGACTGGAGTCAATAAGTAAAGTCGTGTGTAATGTAATGGCATGCGGGTGAAAAACCGACAAGGTCACTAACAACGTGATGTAGCAACGATGGTTATTGCAGTGCAATATCAAGTTAGCATGTTTGCTAACGTTAGCAAGCCAGCAGGTTTTACCTGTTTCGGGTAGGCCATATCACATAATACAAAATATGTAAACACAGAACTTGCGCTAGTAACTCTAAACGGACACAATGACTGGATATTACACTTTAAAGAAGTTATATTTGGCTAACAGACTCACCATGGTTCTCTTGCATATTCCTCCATTTTGTTCTTAGTCCCTGTCTGACGTAACGCTCGAGGACAAACCTGACGTAAGCGTACAACGTGGTTCTTAAAGGTGCATGTCACGTGAACCAGGAGCTACATGGATACATGACAGTTCTACGTGTGGAGGAAAAGTAACTTGTTCCCATCATAATAAAAGCATCGCGTCTATAAACATTTTCTGTACTTTTGAAAGTATTTTAAGCAGCCGTAGTTTTAACATCCGATTGTCCAAAAATAATAGTAAGTAACTAATAGTATGACATGCAGTTAACAAAGTCATTAAGTGTGTCAAACACGTTTATTTAATAGTTCATAAGGCATGCAAGCACTTTCCAGAGCAGAAGTTAAAAAGGAGAAGAGAGAAAAAGAGAATACATGATATTGGCTACTAATAATTGAAATTTCTATAATCAAGGAAATGTGTGGGTTTTTTTTTAATACTTTTAAATTGTAGCCTGTAGATTTCTGTTCAGGAACAGAATGAGGTGAGGCTATGAATGCTTATGTTTACATAAGTATCATTATTATTATTAGTAGTAGTAGTAGTAGTAGTAGTAGTAGTAGTAGTAGTAGTGGTATTGCCATAATTATTATTATTATTATTATTATAATTGTAGTAGTAGTAGTAGTAGTAGTAGTAGTAGTAGTAGTAGTAGTAGTATTCCTTCATATGGTGTCAGAAATAGTGTGCTTTTGTTTTGTGCTCTTACATGCCAATTCAAGATCCGGATTGAGTGCCTATTCTCTCCCTTTGCTACACATAATATTGATTGTTGTATATTCCTAAATTGATTTCCTTTCAATCAGATTAGACAGCAAACGTGGTAGTAGTACCAATAGTAGTAGAGCATGGAAATATT
This sequence comes from Macroramphosus scolopax, assembly GCA_901007825.1. Taxonomy (NCBI): domain Eukaryota; kingdom Metazoa; phylum Chordata; class Actinopteri; order Syngnathiformes; family Centriscidae; genus Macroramphosus; species Macroramphosus scolopax. The sequence continues at coordinate 47,026 of CAAKHC010013450.1, forward strand.
GCCTACTTTGGACAGTGAGTGAGTGGAACCATCAGCCAATTGACTCCCCTTATTAGATGAATCCAGGCATGCTTCATGCTATTTGACCTTCCTACAGAAACAGGGTAAAAAAAAATGTGTAAACATTGTAATGACCAATGAGTAAATGTGTACATTATTCTCCTAAGAATCCCTTTGTTGACCCCTACAACCAGTGATCTAATTTCTCAATTGCTTTTTCTCTTTTGCCCCCTTCAGATCAGTGCTGCTGGTCAGGGGAGCAGCAACAGTTGAGAGACAGACCGCTGGCCACCAGCCCATTATTAGGAACAAGAAAGGAATGAACTGCAGACCAAGCCTTCATTGAGAAATGACCAAATATAGGCATTTGGTTGATGCAGAGGCTGAGGCAGGGCAAGAGAAACATAAACTGGCTGGTTGCTGCTTTTCTTCTCTTCCCTGTCTCAATAGTCCGGTTAATGGCTTCCTTGCCAACTGGTGAGTTGACACAAGAGATCGTCCTCTGTTTACAACAGCAAACATGCTATGTGAAGAGCAACAGAGGATGGCAGTGCATGTATAATGATGCACAGGGTCTTGAAATGAACTTAGATAAGTTGCTAGGTGTCAAATACAGAGGAGTGCAGACAGAGACGTTGTTAAAGCTGCAGAATGGGTGTTGGCCTTGGATATACAGTTAGTCTGTAAATCTTGTGAAGTCGTGTGCCTCAGTGAAAGGACAAATAGATCTGAGGTGAAATACCTGCTTATATTTGTTAAGTTTGTTCAAATCGAAATCAGACAACTGAAACAAATGACAGCATCCATATACATCATATTTAATACCCATATATTTAAAACCCATTTAACTTGTTTCACTAATATAGATTTTTAAATTACATTTGATTTTACATAGACAGCACATTTCCCCCTTAATGATTTTCAGTCGGGCACTACACAACAATTGTGATCTGGAGACATACAGGCTCTGTAAGAAAGGCATGTGTAGTCAGATAAGAATTCTTAATGACACAAAACACATAGTCACCAGCAGAGTACTATGTTGTTGTTTTTTTATCACATCAAATTCTTCTAGAAATGACATTCACATAAAAGTATGGCATACATCATTAGGTTGACATAAGACTCTAATGGTTCCCCAAATCCACTAGCTTAAGACACGTAGATGTATAACATAAAAGTTATGTAAGATATTCAAACACCCGGGCTAGAATTGTTCTGTACAAAGTATAACATTGGATACTGAAGGAAAGCCATTTCCTATTACCTACTGGGCTGCTTTCCATTCTATTGAAATCTGCCTGAGATGTCTTGAGATTTGGAAATGAGACACAATCAAAGACCGCCTTGACCCTTGTTTTTCTCTCGTACCCAGATAATGTGATTTACTTAAGTCAGGCCGCCATGTTTGTTTATTCCCTGATATTTTCTGCCTTTTCAGAATTCCCAGTTTGAGCAGATTTACAGCTGACAAATATATGGTGGATTCCCTCTCCACGAATAAATAAATGGTCAAATAAATGTCCACTATATCATTGATAGACTTTGTGTATTAAACGTTTATAAAGAGTTATTTGAGTGTTTTATGAAGCTCATCATACACTCCCACCACACTCACATTCAGCTGCATACACAAGCCAACTTGTTATGTGATCGGCCTCATGTTACCTAGTGCAAATAACCAGCAAAGCATCAATATGAACTGAAGGCAAACAACAAACGTAATGCTCTCTCTGCAGTCGGCTGACAAAGACACCTGCATCACTCATTCTCCACCGAGTCCTTTTGGTCCAGTGTTTGAGGGGAGAACTCATTGTGAGGGCAACCAATGGGCATCTCATGTTACGCTATCTCCGTCCGTCTCACAGCACAGCATCGACTGCATCCGGGGAATGTTTATCTCCTTGAAAACCTGTGGCGAAATGTCCGTTCTCCCTCTGTCCTCTATTTCACTTCAAAGTGCAACAGGAAATGTTACTGCAACCACTTTGGTACCGGCACCTGTGGAAAAAATGAAAATGTAAGTGTATCTGGACGCACTGTGGCTGAGATAATCTGCCTGTTAACCCATCTTACATACCTTCTTCAGTTGGATCGAATTACTTCCTCTGATCGAGGCAAGCAGTTGGTCCCTTGAGTTCTTAGTAGCACCTGGACTTTTTCCATCCAGGTTCCTCTGTGACACTGGAGTCAGAGAATTCCTCAAGGAGTCTACATCCAGCATAGGAGGAGGAGGAGGTGGAGGTCCACCGCCAGGAGGTGGCGGAGGTGGTGGAGGAGCTCCAGATCTTCTTTTAGGAGTAAGCTTTGGTGAAGGCATAGGTGAGGGTATGGGGGAAGCCTTGGGCGAGCTTCTCAGCGATCCAGTCTTGGGCACCTCCAGCGTCCCCTTCTTGTCCCCGTTGGCCTGAGCCTGCTTCTGCTCCTGCAGGCGCCTCTGTCTCTGCCGGTCCATGTTGCGACTCAGTATGTTCGTCGTGGTCATCCTCGGCCCGGGTAACTCAAAGTGGTAGCCCAGTTTCACCAGGGTGGTGTTTTCTTTCAGGACCTTGGTCATCTCCATCTCAGTTTTCCCGCCGCAGATGTGACGCTGGTTTTGGAAACGGAGCTCAGTGAGTGTAGAGTTGTGCTGCAGCGCCTGGATGAGAGACAGGATGCCTTTGCCAGTGAGATGGTTGGAGTCAATGTTGATGCTGGTGATCGTTTTATTGCTGCGCAGTGTGCCGGCGATGGCGTACGCCACATGGTCGTCCGCCCTGCAGTTTGCCAAAGCAAATTTCTTTACATGGGTGTTGTTGCGCAAAGCCTCTGCAAAACCCATCAGTGTTTTTATCTTGATGACCTCGGAGTTGTTTACGTTGAGCTCAGCGAGGGAGGGGTCATTGCTTCGAACCTGCTCCATCAACTCATCAAACATGCTTGAGTCTTCCTCGTCCTCTTCTTCATCTTTGGCGTTGCTGTTTGAGGTGTTTTTGGCCAAACAGTTGCCAACTTTCTGAACCTCCTCATCCTTTTTAGCTTTTACTTTAATATCCTTGTTTTCATTTTCCTCCTCCACTTTCTTCTTGTCCTTCTCCTTCACGTGGTCACTGTGGTTAACCAGCTCCTCTCTGTCTGTTCTTTTCTCTGCCTTGTCATGTTTCACCTGCATGTCTCCCTTTTCTGACGCTTGTCGCTCTAGTTTAACGGTAGACTTGTTCTTATCTTCAGCTTTTTTCTCGTCTCCTTTAGGCTTCCTCTCCTCTGATTTGCCCTCTGGCGCCGGGCTTTCCTGGACTTTGCTCTGCTTCTCTAACATCTTTGAGACGAGTCCTTGTGTCCTTATGCTGTCTGATTTTCTGTCCTTTTCCTTGTTTGCTTCCTTTTCACTTTTTTCTCGTAGCTTTGAGATGATGTCTTTGGTTTTGTTGTCATCTCTTCTCCTGCAGTCCTCTTTCCTCTCCCTCTCTCTCTCATCCTTCTTGTCCTGTAACTTGGAGATCATGTCCTTTGTCTTGCTCCCTACACTCTCTCTGTTTTCTCTTTTGTCACGTAGCTTATTGTCCTCATATTTCTCTGTTTCCTTGGTCCCGTCTCTAACGTCACCCTCTCTGCTCTCCTGCGTTCTGTATCTACTTGACAGCCGACTTCGCTCCTCTTTTGGACATTCGGGACCTTTGCTGTTCACGTCATTCACCTTAACATCTCTTTCATTTGAGACACTAGATTGTCTTCGTATCCCTACTTTCATGTCATCGTTGCCCTCCTGGCTCAGGCCCATCTTCCTCAGGTATTCCTGCTTCCGGCTCTCCTTCTTAGGCTCACCCTGTGGGAAGACACATTGAATTGATTTGCTTTTCTTTTATCAGGAAGCTGCTTGATAGACGCCAGTATAAAAAAAAGAGAGAGAAAGTGGTTTTATAAACATAGAAAAATCACAGTAGATTATCTATTTTGCAGAACCTCTTTAAAATCTCATAATGTGGAATTTATTTGGGGTATGTGCTGCCTTATAAGGTGAAAACAATATTGACATGTTCCATATAGCGTAACACATAATTAAGAAGTAAATATTCCGTTACAGAGAAACAGCTCACCATCTATCTGCTCACTGTAAACACACACAGTCTCTCTGACACAACACGGCGTGTTTATAGTCACCAAAAGGACACCGAGCCATTTTTATTATACAGGGATACATTTGCAGCGAGTTGCCTGCTAAGTGTTTGATTTGTGAGTTTCCGTCTGTTTTGCTGTTTGAGGCTGCGGCCCTGGCAGATGTATCCTTAAAAGGCAGTGAGCGTAGGAGCGATCAACCAAGGCATTCCATCAGGCCGGGATTAAGAAGCTCTGCAGGGCCGCAGCATCACCGACGGAAGTGCTTCTCCTTTAAACACACAAACTGCTAGAAATCTGTTTGCATGACAGTCACCCAGGGAGGGCTCAGCTTCCGAATCTAGGAACCAGAATCTTTCAAGGCATATCACAGCATAATAGTGATGCCTGTGTGTTTCTGAGAGGCTGCTTGTGAGAGGATGATTGGGAATGGGAGACGGATGTAAGCCAGAGGAGAAAACTATTTTTTTCTTGGCACAGAAGCAAACCCCAGCAACCTCTATTTATGAGCTCATGGACTCAGTGTGCGTGAGGTCCAGTTGGCTGTCTGCTTCAAACCGAATGAATAATAGCACATGGAACCTTCACTTCAATAACTCGGGACAGTTGATATTATGTCACACTGGAATTAATCAGTGAACGTCATGAATCCCTCTAACATCACCTATCTGCAGTTTTTCATTACACACATATTTTAAGAAAATAGTTTCTCATTAAAACATGCAAATCTTCCTCGTTATTCACTACAAACTGCTCGTCATGGGTTGGTTCTTTTGTCTTATATTTGTGCTACTGAAGCAGATTCCTATTTCAGAATTCAGCATCATACCTCAAAGGACCGTTCTCTCTGACTGAGCCGCCCTTTCTTGTCCTGGACATTGTTGCTCGTAGGTGGCTGCGCAGGCTGGCTCGCCCCTTGCACAGGGATCTTTCCATCATCTGGGGTGAGGTCAGGCACTTTCATCATGTCCTTCTCAAGCTCTTCCACCTCCTCAGGGGAAAGAGTGGACAGCAGGTTGTCCAAGTCTGGGTCCTCGCTGACCTGGCGGCCGATACGAGTCAGGCCTTTCACCTTTCGCCTGGACATGGTTGACTATGGGTAGAGGCTGCGCGAGAGGAAGAGCAGATTCTTTTAGGATGGTGATTACGTTAGTATATTCCTTTGTTTAGGTTTTTTGTGTAAGATCTCTCCTATGGTAAGAAGTCCCCATGAGCCAACGTCAACGTCCTGCTGCCCTGTTGCGTCCCTGCGTTCATCAAAAAGCCACCATATGCATCAATCCTGGTAGAAGGAGGCTGCAGTGAGGGGTACCAGTGACGAACTGCAAGAGGCTCGCATCATCGGACTGTGAGGCTGGGACATTCTTTGAAATCCTGTGAAAGTGCATGTCCATATTTAGTTCAGGGCACACTCCTTTAAAGGTAATGGGAAGGGCTGAAGTTTACAGAGGTGCCAGAGAAGAGAAACACAGAATTCTAATCCTATTACAAAATTCATACTTATATTCAGACCCATTGCCGATTGTTTATGTAATAATGACTCACAGTTTAAATTTAACTTTTTCCGCCAGTAATCAGTTGTTTTGTTCCTATTTGAGAACATTTGGGAGAAATGTTCCTTTTAAAAATGTGTTTTTGTTTTTGTACAAGCTCCGTGTTACTAACAGGCCAATGATTTCGAGGGAAGTGGCCATATGCTCATTCAGTACGTGCAGTAAAAGCAGAATAGTGTGAGGGTGTTCTGTGTCCTGTAAAGAGCCCTCGGAGAGCTCTCACCTCCGCCCAGGCCCAAGAGTCCCCCATACTATGTCTGGCACAAACAGCATTGTACTTAGAAGCTAAAATGTCCAAACCCTCTCTGTCAACGGTGAAGAATCCTTTAAAATATTCCTGTTTTTGGAATGTGATCCAGATCACTCCCAGAATGAAACTGACTCTAAGTTGGGTCAAGACGAACCTTTGGAGAGAATTTCATGAAGACATTTTGCATAATGTTGCTAACAAACACGCACACACACATACATTGAAAGAACAAAGCAAAGGTAGAACATCAACAACACCTCCTTGTTTCAGTTAATAATAATTCAATATAAGAATGAATTATTGTAAACATCTTAAAATCTAAAATAATACATTTTTAAGAAAGATAACCTCTCTCGTTACCATCGTTCACAGTTTCAAAATAGCATGAAAGTGAAAGGGACCCACTGCAAACGTTTCCATCTCCTGGGGTGCCAGGACATTCACATGGTGCTCCTTTCCTTTCATTCTTAAATTGCCAAAAATCAATAATCCTTCTTCGATTGTTTCATAACTAACTTTCAGACATAATTACATCTCAAACTCACTTCACAATTAACAATAACACTAATTCAGGTGCCCAAACCTTCGCATCTCACCGTACGTGTTATAGTGAGATGTGTGTATGTGTACACTTATGTTAATTATATTTTAGGGGCATAAGTCCATTTGAAGACTTACTTCGTCTTTGGAGGTCAATATGGACATCTAGTGGCCAATATGAGGTAAGCACCTCTTTTAAAGGCTTTGGTGTGATTTATTGGCTGAAAATTATTCATGGGAATCCATAATTATAAAGGTAATTAGTGTATAGCCGCCTGATAATTGATTGCATTTGTGTCATATCCAGTCCGATGCCGTTCCATTGAGCCGTATTATAGTCCAGAATGGACACACACTGCCATTTAGGATGTGTAGGCTGTTTCCCCAAAATGTGTAAAACAACTGCATAGTTCCTATATAGTATTTATATAATAATGCAGTAACATCGCAGATCTTGCTGAGTAGTCACCCCATCAAACATGCAAACTGACTGTAACGCCCAAGAGCCAGGCGTGTTTGTAAGGCAGGGTGAAGGTCCAACTGTAGTGACAGAACTCTTCTGCAATGGTCCTTTAAACCCCACATAATTAGATTCATTGGAGACAAATCTCAATTTAAAATGAAATAAGGGCCACATAAGGCAAGTCTGTTTTTACGTTACAAACTTTAATTTCACATTAATTGAAGTAAAAACTTCACTCATTTTATATTACAACGTCATAGCCTCCATATGACAACAGAGGAGGAGCCATATAGACAAGTTATTTAACAATTTAATGTTCACACTCATGGGATTGATCAGAGGCACAAATGAACAGAACGTCAATGAGCAAATTTATGTTAAACTACAAATGAAAGTATCTTTTCAAGAGAATTCCAGTGTTCTCTTTGTGCTTATACAAAGACTCAACACATCTGTACATGGGCGTCGCCGTCAGAGTGAATAATTGAAGCTGTCAACTAGAGGAAATAACTCTGGTCTGATTCACTGCAAGATTTCACTGTGACACGAGATAAAGCAGTGTTTGTAATTATGTGCCTAATTCCACATTAAGAATCAGATGTTCAATAGACTAAAAATGAATAAAGACAATCCAGGCTTTCCCCTGGAGTTGACCACATGACACGACATGAGGTGTCATACTTCACCGTTCTGACGCCTTTCAAACAGCGCAGGCCCGTCGACCCAATAACTTAGAGGCCTGGTTGGATGGGAAGCTCGGGACACTTCTGTATTGTACATATATAATTGAGTCAGCAGCCAGTTAGCTTAGCTTAGCACAAAGACTCGACATGGGAAACAGCTACCCTGGCTCTTTTCTAAAATCCACCTACGTCTAAAGTGGAATAGTTAACATGTTGTTGCTTGTTTGTCTAAGATTTACAGAATTTTTCAGGAGATTATGTACAGGACTGTTCCTTGAGCAGGAGATTAAGGGGTGCTGGTAAAACAATCTCGGGCAGAGCCAGGCTAACTGTTTCCTCCTGTTTCCAAGCTTTGTGTTTCACTTTTAGATCTTCCAGAAGGTGAGAACCATTTCACAGTAAAAGGTACCAATAATAAGAATTTCAAATCGAGTGCTAAAATGTTAAAACTTCACATCTTATGTTAGAATACCATTTTTAAACAAACTTGTTATCATACCATAAAATAATCAGCTGAAGAACATATTTACAAAACAAGATTTTTAAATTGTTAATCTCTTTGTTTCATAGTTAGTTATTGTAGGACGGGATATTTTGTTGAAATCAAACTCCACTGACCTGAAATGTTACAAGAAATAAATGTTTTACATGAACTCCACAATAAAACATCCTACTTGGCATTGTGGGATTAATCTATAGACTCATTTCTAACTCATTTGAAACAGGAAAAGAAGCAAGAGAAGACAGAACTTTGACTGGGTAGCATGCTGATGTTGAGATGTTGCATTACTATGGTGCATCTAATACACTACCGAGAAGTATCGACAATAGTCCGGTCAGATACAAAAGAGACAAAGAAGAAACTAACAGGAACCTAAAGCCTTCTTGAAGAGATTATGATGTACCATGAAATCCTGTCTGATCAATGTTAGGACAGTTTTACACCGCCTCTGATCCAACAACTCCTTGTTCATGCATCCCTTATTCACCAAATCCATTGTATTATTCTATCACATAATGAAAGAAACATCAAATACAGACACACATTTAGTGATCATCTTTGGAGACTGTGGATCAGCGTTCTTGAGGACCTTGAATGTCGCCGTAGGTAGTTATCAGTTTACTTAAATCTTACAAAAGTGAGGAAGTTTAATAGGGCTGTAGTCTTCTGGTCGGTTGGTTAATGCGCTCTTGTGTAAACGAATTGTGCACATTTATTACATTTTGAGCCTTTTTAAAACAGGACTAGTATTAGCTGGAGATCTCCAGTAATCCTAATGACTTTGGAGGGTGGCTGTGTAGATCTGCCATGTCTGTAATTTCTAAATTGTAAAATAACCAACCATTCATGTGTTGAGTTCATGTGATAGTAATAGTTCCATATGAATTGGCATTTCTGTTATTTGAACAGTGAACATTGAGAACAGCCGCCAGCCTCCCTCTGTACAGCTGACCGAGGCTGCTCCCCTCCCCGCTGTCAGCCACTTTACTGTGTGTGCTGTCTGTGGGGACGAGTATGGATACCCCACCCAAACCCAAAAGTGTTGAAATGATGTTGGAGTTCAGATGGGGTTCGGTGACCCCAGGTGGGGTCAGGTTTGGACAGAAAAATGAGGCCCAAGCTGAACTCTAGCAGGGACAAGTGATCTACTTCTGACAAATCTATAGAGTTGCTGATGAATTCATCCAGATCTGCTTTTGTCTAAACTCCCCCTTCGGTCACTGCAGCTGTTTTTGTGGCTGCTCCTGCTGCACTCTCAGTCTTTCAACATCAGACATGGGGGAAGTGTAAATTGGCAGATGGAGCCTTGATATGTCCAATCAATAAGTTGAAGTAAAAGTTGAGTAAAATTCCAGTCGACTACAGCCCTACGTTTTTCCCTTTAATTAACAAAGGAGTGCGTTATCATTTTTTGTAAATGCATTCTGACCCCTCGTTTGCTAGGAAAGGAGCACTGTCTTTAAGCAACACCCTGTCATTGAGGTGAGAGTTTCGGGGCAGAAATGGCATTACAGGTTTGAGACGCTGGCCGGAAACCTCCTCACTTGGGGATGGTGTGGCACCCTCTGTGAGACCTGCCTGGAGCATTCTGGTGTCAGGTTGCAGAACACAATCTGACTTATGTACTCCAGGAATATGGGACTTATGGGAAATAAAAACTTTAAGTGTCTCCTGTTATCTTTCAAGGGCAAATCACTGCGAGTCAAACTGCAGCAACGGTTAGAGTGTGGTGCTGCAGTGTCCTGTTGAAACAGTCCTTTCTCTCTGTTGCTGTCATTTCCCCCATTGTGTGTGTAGACGAGCCCATCAATGACCAGGATACTGAGGTGGAGAGTAAGGTGGAGGTGCTGAAAAATAAAAATAAAAATCCAAGTTAGGTCTTCAGTACACTTAAAGAAAAATGTTATTGTAATTTTGAGTGTACAGAGTGTGAATGTTTAATGATTTTTGTGAGAGAAAGCGACTACAATTCACTATTTTTCACATGAACGGTAAATCTTGGAGGAAACCCTGGCGTTCCCAGACCAGCAAGCAAATATAACCTGCTTAACCATCAAAATGTGTGAATATGACAGCAGAGGCTTCAGTCATACATAATGTACTACGCAGGATGCGTTCACGCACAGTACGCAAAAAATCCTGTTTTTGCCTGTGTTTATGCGAGTGAGGCTTGAATTAAAGGCCGTTTGGATTTCAAAATAAAAGGTTAATGTGTCAGGAATAGAAACTCTACTGTTGAAACACAACCTATATTTTACTTATTTGTAAAATATTATTTTCTCAATTATGATGCATGTAATCATCATGCTTACCCTGGCTGTATGCCGGTTCCATCAGGTGAGGAGGAAAATGTCCTGGCTGCATCATTGGGTAGTGTGAGGGCATTCCTGGGTACTGTGGCCCCATTGGATATCCTGCATGTGCATACTCAGTCGGTCCCAGTGGTTTCCCATAAGCATCATACATGGGCTCCACTGGGTAGCTGGCCATGGGGATGTGCTGGGCTGTGGGTAAAACGGTGCAGACTGTTTACGGAAGCCATAATCTTATGCTTATCTGGACAAGCATGAGTTCAAATAGAGAATGTCTTACCATCATAATGTGTGCTGCCCCTCTGCTGCCTCCTCTGATAGAGGTAACAACAGGAGCACATGAAGCAGCAGACCATCGTCGCGATGATTGCCACAAACAGGAGAATGGAGGAGGCAATGCCAGCTAAAGTAGTCGGGCTGAAAGGAGGGAAAGAAGAGAGTTGAGGCCCGTGCCTAAAATTAAGGCTGGCTTCACATGAACTTTCATGTAAACAGTTGCAGGCTGCAGTTTGCATAAAACTTTGAAATTCCTTGTATCTTGACAGTCACAGGAAGCAATTCAAAAATAATCAAAGTCTCGTGCAACATACTTCATTTAATAGATTATGCTGCCCGCACCTGAACTGAAAAAGCATGCAACGCTTCTGCTCCCGTTCTGTGATCATCTTGAAGGCGTCCAGGCAGCAGTAGCGCCGATGGCAGTTCCCACAGCAAAACGTGATGAGAGGGCAGTCGAAGCCGTTGTGCCAGGTTCCGTTTTTATCCACGTACCACAGACAGTCCTCATTCCCACTGACTGTAAAACAAGAAAACAGTGCGGGATGAGATGACTCAACAGAGAAGATGATCCGAGAGGGTTGAGACAAAAAGGAAGCGTGGGTCGAAAATCTGTTTTATCACTTCAGTTTCTGGACTTTTGTTTTGCTTTAAGGAGACATATGTTGACTAGTACAGGCTATTCTTTCTGAAGTCAGGATAAACACAATATCAATGCATAAATCAACAGTTCCCTGCAGCAGAGGTTGAAATCTGATTAGGGTGAGAACAAGCTAACCAAGACATTTCAAGGACTAGTATGTGGAGATAATGATTATTCTCACACTGAAAAATCATAAACTACCAATGATTTGGCATTTTTGCTGGGAGAATCTTCTCAATTATCAACTTTTTAAAACATTTGAAACAATGTTTAACCAACAGAGAAATGTTTTTCTTTGATGAAGTGAGGATTTTAAAGGTATTTGTTGCAGGTAGCTCCATAAGAGGATGTATGCATATAGACAAACAAATATACATGCGAGACAAAATGTAAATAGAAAAGGAAACTTTTAAGATTTATTTTGGATGATGACCTTTGAGTGCATTATCAACATCCTGCACATTGGTATACTTATTGATATTAAACACGTTATTCGTGTTAAATTATTATGTTTACTAGTTGACTACGTTTACGCTATGCAGCCAGTCTTATAACCAGTTTTGTCACAATGGTCAAGCCTCTTAACTTTTTGAATAAATAAATGTACAGGGACAACAAATAAAAAGTAAATGGAGATAGGAAAAGATTGTTGTGCTATCATAATGTTGAGGTTTATAAGTTGCCTTGCAAGGATCTGAAAAATTGTAAATATGTACATTTCAACAGAAAGGCTCAGAGAATGTCCATTATTACAATAGTAGCTAGCAAGCTAGCGTTAGCTGTTTTCCTATTTAGTAATAGCTAGCATGAGAGGCATTTTCACATTAAAACAAATAACCTTACAAATACGTTAAAGCAGCACATAAATAGTACAATGGGCCAATAAACATTAGTGGAGGGTTCAGTTAACTTAACGTTACGGGCCGAAGGTAAAATAAAGCAACGCCTCAAGAAGGGACGTCAAACGGGCAGAAAGAGGCATGAGATGAGAGGATGGTGGGGATGTGGGGACCGGCAGAGCCTGGTGGTTTCATGTGACGACTGAAGCAAATAACGACCATTCAGGATGAAGAAACGTTTGCATGGCTCTACCGTTAAACCGCTAGCAAGCGACGCGGCCTGCATTACTGGATAGGGAGATAATCTTACCCTGACAAGTGCAGAGGACGATGCTGAGCAGCGCCAAAGTCGACGCGACAACAGACATGTTTCCCGATGGAGAATTCATCCTTATTATTCACCGAGCACAGACAATTAAAAGAAAAATGGAGCAAAATTAGCACGACTAACAGGCGTTCCCCCGCATTATTCTTCTTTGGAGACTACATAGGCGACGGGACGGATTGACGGTCAGTAATTTATCCGTTGAGATGACACATCGCGGCTGTGACGCCGTTCACCCGGAACGATGAGGGTGATGCCTTCACGTGTTGCCTAAACATCGAGATAAACACAATTTCCATTGCATCCATCACGACATGCAGTTGAGTGAGTTACCGTTTATAAATTTGCTATTGACTTTTTGTAATACACATGCGGAATGACAATATATTCATTCTGGTACCATGGTGCAGACAACATAACGATATAACTTTTGCAGATGATCGGAGATCATTATAGGTCAAGAGAACCCGTATGTTCGGAAATGATTGTTTACATATATTAACCTGTATTAACATATAGTTTAGTGAGTTCAGTGTTTTCACTAAACATCTAAACAAACATTTTCTATTTAGCATATGCTTTAATGAGTTAAACCTTGGGTTTACATATGAATGTAAGGTTTACGAGGCAAATGAAAGCATCACGAGGCACATTGCAGCGATGGAGATGGGTCTGATAGCAGCCGCACGGAGCGTTCCTCAATTGGACTCAAAATCGGTCAAAGCGCCCCCTCCCCCCCTCAGGACCGCCCTGGTGGAGGAAGAAAGACTGGGCATAGTGTGAATTCTATCATGCACCTTAGAGAGAACTGATCCACATACATTTACACACTGAGTAGACATGGCTGAGCCATGGCCTGTGGTGGTAGTAAATGAAACAGCATTCGAAAAAATGTAACATGCGACAGATAAATAATACACCATCACTCTAAATCATCACTGCTATGTTTGAAATGTATTTAACCCTTGTATCACCTTCACCTTTTAGACCCTTAGTACCTTTCTGGTCAAATTTACCTAGAATATTATTTGGGGTTTTAAAACCGATACAGATGTGAAAAAAAAACAAAAACACAAGTAACATACATAAATAATTGCTGAACATGTTTTCTATCAAGATAATCTACATATAGAACATCATATATAGAAAACAGGTTTCATCAGCGAACATTCACAGCTATTGTCGTATTTGTGATCAATTATTGTCAGTTTAAATAGAAGTTTTCCTCCTTCGATCAGGATCTGTCTCACGACAACAAAGGGACCTGGTTAACTATTAGTGCTTCTTTCATCCAGACACTAACAGAGGTGTGAGTTCTGAGCCTCCCAGAAGTTTTTTCCAAAAGCAACGTACAAGAGGTGAGCTGTCATCTGCTGTCATCTAGTGGCTGTAAATATTAAATGTTTAAACTAAATTAGGAAAACCTGCTTGGCTTGTGCTGAGAACAAGCAACAGGAAATAATGAAGGAGAGAGGGGGTGTTGGGAGGTGGAGTTCAATCTCATATTGTGACCTGTTCACACGGCCCTAATCCCCCCTGGTGAGCCTCTAAATTAATCCAATTTAAAGGTGCATTCGGATTATTTTTCTGGCAAATCAACAGCAGATGAAGTTAACTGTCACAATCATTATGTGCAGCTCTTGTATCGACATGTGTAAATGTAATTATCTACAAGTTGAAATGATCTGTTAAATAAGCACCACGAGGCAGCAGCCTATCGTGTGGCGTCGGGTTGTTATATTACCGTGTTTACTTTGTAATGAGATTAACATAACACCTTGGGTTAATCTGTGATTCTCCAACACTGGATATCCCCTTGTATACCTCAGTATCCACTTAACTGAAGGTGCACCTTTTAGCTTGTCTAGTATGTTGTGTACTACTGTATATGTCTGCATGTATACATGGCTGAAGATGCACAGTGTAGAGCATTACTGTAGCATGACACTGTTCTCAAAGACATCAAGGTGCTGTGTGTGTTTCTCTCTCATGCTGTCCCCGAGCCCCGCCAAGATTACAGGGACTTCCCTCTTCCAGGAGCTGGAACTCTACCAACCCCCC
>CAAKHC010013450.1:64583-76069 GCA_901007825.1 Macroramphosus scolopax
ATGATCAATTTAAAGATTTTCACCAGCAAAGGAATGTTGGTCCACCGCTCTGGATCTGCGGAGAGGAGAGGTACACAATCAAACACAACAACGACAGAGGTCAGTGTTCACTGATACACGACTGAGGCAGCGTCCTGTGGTACAGCTGCTATCACGTGAGGTACATGGAGGGTCTAAGGACAGACGGTGTCGTGAGACTTTGTGATTTCTTATTCTGATACAGATCCTGCATTTCAAAAGCCCCCCCTAAGCTTCCTCCTTGGCCCACGTTACACCCCTTCAGACAGTTTTCAAAGTGATGTTCGTTACGTGTCTTACTCTTGGCAGACTTGGAGCGTGTGCGGATGCCGTCTTCAGGGCTGTAGATCTCCTCTCCCTTCACCACGATGTCCTGCAGGCGTTTGTCATCGGTGTTGAGGCTGTGCTGCAGCAGCTTACAGAGAGCCACGGTGCTGTAGGACAAACCACACAAACATCACAGCAATTGATATATGTGGCAAAGCAGCACCACTTTCTCTCTCCCATTAATTTAAAAACTTTTAACCGAACAATAGAAACAACATCCCTGCGACCAATGCAGGAGGAAACAAGAAGACTGCAGGACTCAAATGTGTTTGCAATTTATTTGTGACAATTACTTCAGATAATTACTGGAAACGTTGTCTGACCTGACTTTACCCTCGTACTGTCCGTAGAAGAGGTGTTGCCTGCTCATCCACTCTGTCATGACGAACTCCAGGGCAGGTTTCCCCGTCGGGCCAGGCAGGCTGCACAGGAACTCCAGCAGAGGGTCCAGCTGGGAGTGAACCAGGTGGGCAAACACCATGATCAGAGACTACAGAGGGGAAACAGAAAAACACTCAGGTGGTCACAGAGAGATACCTGCATCTGCTGGAAATGACATGTATCAGTTTGCATTCTTCTTTTCTTACCTGCATGACACTCAGAGTCTCAGCTTGCTGCATCTTGCTCAGGATCGCTCTGAGGATCTGGTCCAGCTGTTCGCCGAGCTCGGTGCCCGCCCGAGAGATCAGAGTGGACACCAACCTGCCCACGAAGGCAGCCGTGAACTCGGAGGTTCTGGGGTCCAGCAGCTGGTTGACCACCTGCATGACGTACCAAAGCCCGCTGTTCCCCTGCTCGTCCCTCCACTGAGCGATCTGCTCGAGGGCGACCGAGACGTACGCCCGCAGACACTCACCGCCATTCTGGAGTGAGGAGAGAGAGAGAGGAGAGTAGTGTTAAATGAAGAAGCCTTCTACAAGCAATTAAATAAGGGTGACAATGCTCACTTGATCTTTTATGACCACTTGCCAAACACCACCAGTCTCCTACTTTGTGCTTATATCTGCATCAAAAGCTTTGACTTTTGACCTTCATTAAAAACGCTGTTGTCTTTACCTGCATTATGGTGTTGTCATCAGTGCGCAAGGTGCATTGTGCCACCACAGGAAACGCCTGGCACACAAGCATCTCTGACAGAGGGGGTTTGGTGTTGCGTACAACTGTGGTGAGAATGTCTATTGACGTCTGTGGGAAGAGCAGCAGAGAGAGAAAAAGGAGGGTCATTCTTTGGTGCAGAGGAGAAGCTCAGACCTGACTATTATATGCAATTCCGATATCATACGTCCAGATGTATTTGATCCGCGACCCATGGTAACCGCCAGTCTCTTCCCAGATGTTGCTACTTACAGCGCAGAGTCCAGAAGGGATCTTGTCGACGGGAGCCTGCATGATGCTGACAAGCGTGGGGATGAGGCGCATCTGCATGGGGCCCTGGCAGCCTTCAATCTGTGCCAATTCCTTAAAGATGTCCTGAGCCAGGGATGCCACCACAGGGTCTGAGGAGAAGAGAGGAACTCTAACTCTCTAACTTACATGTGTGTGTTTTCTCCAGGAAGCATCAAGGCACTGTTTTCTTTATAACAAAGCCATCAGGACATGTGTAAATTACAAAGTAGCCTAAAGAGTAATAGTACAGATGTAAGATTGACAATGAGATAAAGCAGTACCATTGTTATATTTCAGGAAAATAGCAATGGTGAGGGGGCAGATCTTGTTCTCAGCGCTGGTGGTGAAGGCCGGGTCGACGGTGCACACGATGCATAGTGTCTCCATGACGAGGGTGAGCACCTCTGAGCTGAACTGAGCAGCCAGTTGGACCAGTCCCTCCAGGATGCTGGGGAGGAAGGGCTGCAGGACATGGGTGCTGTCGGACAGCTTCAGCTGGTCACAGTACCTGGAGAAGAACATGGTGGGAGTACTGAAAACCTTTTCTCAAGCAGAATAACTCCCATAATAGATGTTCTATTGAAAACACTTATTCTGGTTTGGGTCCTGACAGACTGCAACCCTGCTGTGTTAGATTACAAATGTAACTACTGTTTTTGTGTGTGTGTGTGTGTGGCGGCTGGAATAGGAGCAGTTAAAAACACAGCATGCTCACCCCCAGATGGCCCTGACCGCTGATATGCGGACGGAGGGAGGCTGGCTGTCATGGAGGCCGCTGACGGTGGCCTGGAGGAACTGCTGGATGAGCTCAGGAGACATCGCTGCTGTGAAGCGACTGGCCGCCCACAGAGCCCGGCCGAGGAGGAACGGAGACGCCGCTGGTCAAGAGAAAAACAAGACGAGACACGGCGGTGAAGAGAAGACACACAAGTGAGACGACCGGTATTATTTGTAGCCGTGTGTTGGTTTCGGGAGAACTGAGGCAGACGATGGGACTCACCTGCCAGGTTGAGATCAGCCAGGATCACACTGGCCAGGAAACCGTGCATGTCAAACTGGATTCGACCGTTCTTCACATTCTCTGTGATGATGGTTTTGACTGAGCCGAGAGCCAACATACAGGCTTCATGGATCTTCCACCTGGTAAAAGAAATATAAACATGAAGCACTGGGCATTTAGGTTTTGTGTGTTTCATGCGGGTGTCGAGTGAGTCTCTCCTCACCAGTGCTCATTGCCACTGTTTTTGGCTTGTTCTGCCTCCTGGAGGTGTCTGGTCGCTGCCGCTGCCAACGCTGCCGCGCTCTCATTCTGAAACTCTGCAGCAACAGCCTGCAAACAGAGGTCAAAGGTTACCTTCATTATACACCTTCTCGGGTCGGACCAGAGGCTGCACGAGTGAACTGATGAACAATGTATGAACGTTCAGACTCCTTCAACATATGGCTGCACTGCTCATCCTCCTTTTTTAAGGAGTAGGACAACATTCCTCAGAGTTATAGCAAAATCATGACTGGAAGAATTCAGGGGAAAGAATTGTCTTATTGTTCTTTTAGATAGGACTTGTATGGGTTTGTCTCACCAGCAGCAGGTCCTGTGCAGAGATCCTAACAGAATAGGAGAACGTGTCATCGTCCTCATCCTCTACAAACTGCTGAGGGTTCGCCGTCCACACTTTGATCTGAAGAAAAGAAAAATTCTGTCAACTTCCATCCATTCGCTCCGCCAGTGACGCCAGCCAGGCGGCCTGCAGGTGCTTCTCACCTGGTCCTCAGTGATCTGCATGTACAGGATGACGTAGTAGATGAGCTCCGGCAGGGCTTTCTTCACCGTGCTCTTGAATTTGTTGTTCTCCAGCAGCGTGTGGACGAACTCGAATATGCTGAATACCAGATTCTCGAAACCTAAAACCTCACCTGCAATAACGACAGCAACAGGATCATTGAGTTGGGGATTTTATGGTAACATTTACAACGTGATCTAATGTGAGATGTGACAGCGAGAGCAGGTCCTCACCGTCCGAGTCGATGGGATCATCCACTTCCTCGGTGTAGTTGACCTCTGTTCTTACATAAGTGGACATGGCGGTTAAGGAATATTCAAGGCTTGTTAGAGCTTCACTGACACACAAACATCAGAAAGTGTTGCTGACGGGTAAGCAGGGGACTTCCATTTGTGTTGTAAAGGATATAAAGCGGCACTTTCAGTCAGTGTGTTCCATACGATGGGTAATATCTGCTGCATGGACGACACCATGGGCTTGGGGAAGTTCTTTACCAACGCTGTTACTGCCTGAGAGAGAGAGAGAAGAAAAACACATAAGTGATATTAAAAGAAAGGGACCCTCGGACCGTTTTTGTACTTTGTATATCAAATTAAACAAAGTACTTTTCCATCATCTTTGCTATATTAATCTTATTCACAGTGCCTCTTTATGGCCGCTCACCTTGAGGACTTCCATCTTCAGACCGCTGTCAGACGAGGGTCCGTCAGGCATCTGCAGAGCCTGCACAAACGCTTCGGTGAACTGCTGCACCACAGGGAAGATCAGAGCTTTGGCTGCACCCTACACACACACACACACACACAAAAAACAATTTAAATCAACTGAAACGCAGAGGGGAAGGCTGTGTCAACTGTAGTAACAAGTAGAAAAACTTTTACTTCAATGCTTTGCTGTGACTCACCTTTTCAAGCTCCTCAATAGCACATATGAGGTTGGCGCAGGTGGTGAAGATCTCCACCGCCCTGGATCGGGTGCGAATGCTGTACACCTGCAACAGCGAGGGACATTTAAATGGACGTAGTACTGCATTAAACAAGCTATTCAAATCTTCAAAAAGAACTTTCTCAAGATCAAGTCAAACAGAAATGTGTTTCATGCACGCTGTATCTCACCACAACATCTTGTATATTTTACATTGTATACTGACACATCAGAGTGGTTGCAGTACCTCAGCCATGGTGAAGATCTTGTACATCTCAGGTAAGATGACTGGAGCCACCAGGGGCATTTGGGTGTCTGTGACCTCTCGTGTAAATTCTGGAAACAGATAACAGATTATTACATAAACAAAGAATTATACACATTTGTAGCTAAAAGACGTAGTTTCATGGGGATTCAGTTGTTTTTATTTTTTTCTTGAAGAGCAGATGCTTGTCAAAGAAAGTGTGTAATTCAAAGACCAGTTCGGCTTACATGTGAAGTGTATCACACACCTGTGAGGACCCTCATGGCCCCGTGCACAGCGTTGACATCTCCACTGACCAGCATCTCCATCAGCAGGGTGAAGAGCTGCGGCCAGGCCTCGGGCCAGTCCCAGTGGGCGATGGCAGACACGGCATACGCCACGCTGGAGCGGACTTTGCTGATGGCCTCTCGCAGACCACTTGGCAGCAGCTCCCTAATGGCAGCTTTGGCCTGGAGGGCGACAGCTGGCATTGGGCATCGTTTGGCTTTATATTAAAATCATCTTACACTGCAGACCAACAAACAAAACAAGAGTGCTAAAAAGGTGGAGGACTTACCTGGTCTGTGGTTTCAGGAGGCCGGAACTTCTCCGACTGTGAACACCAGTGGGTTTCGACATACTGCTTCAAGATGACTGATGCTAACTGCAAACACAGACAGCGAGTCAGTGTGAGAGGTTTGTGTTCATTAATTAAACACATATTTGAGGCACAATCAGCGGGTCAGAAAAGCTGCAGGGTGAAGTCCTCGTTTTCCCCCACTCACCTGACGGATGGCGAGCGCTCCCTGAGGGTCAACTGTTAGTTCAGCCAGGTGGACACCAAACTCTACAACAAGAACAAATCAACAGGAAGGACAAAAAAGTGAGATGAGAAACCATAAAACACAGAGTATAGGACAGGGAGAGTGAGACACTCCCTCTATCCCGACATGTAAAGCTACTTATTTTATCCCTTTATTAACCTTGTTTATTTTTTTTTAATCATTATTCAATGTCATCCTCCCCACTTTGGCCGTCTCCATGTGAACTGCACATTTTTGTTCACATCTGTTTGAACAATAAAGTTTTCTGAATCACAATCCAATGTGCTGACGTCAACATCAGCACCCACAGAGATCACCACCCCTGACCGTTAAAGAAGCGATGTCATCCATCAACAAAGTCATTTACCTAATATACACAGTCCAAACAGTTACTAGGCAATCTAGAGTCTGACAACCTGCAGCTTAAGCTGGCAAAAATGTTCATCTTTGTTGTCTCCATCCTCCCACGCAGGTTAAAGAATGGGATTATAGAGGGATTGTAAGTATTTTAAGGATACAATAACTGTGCGAAAATCTCACAGCTACAAAGTATCAGTGTATGCAGTTACAAACAATGTATTAGAACTGAAACCATCTTTTTAAAAATGGAAGTATCTGTATGAAAACTCCCTTTTCAGAGGACAGGTCGAGGAGGAAAGGTGGTACGCACACACGAGATTTGCTACACGACTAAAACAGTTCAACGTAAATGAACCCATGAGATTTAGCGGAGCATGCTGGTGTGAACCCAGCCCTGCAGAGTGTGAGAGATGAACAAGTTCAGGAGTTCAGGATCAGCATCAACCTCAGCTTTGAACCAGCTCTCTCTGGCTGGGTTTTACTAAGAGTGACATCAGGCGCCAGAAGACAATGTTACTGCTGACAATCCTGCAGAGCGGCAGCCTTAGAGAGGGGCCAGCGGAAAGGGTCTGCCTCGGTGCGATGCATGCTGCGGCACCGCCGACACACAGCCTGCACAATTAGCCTCCGACCAGGGGCATTGCAGGACAGACAATGGACATGTGTGTAAGCTTACTGTATCCAGCCACCCTATTGAAATGGCCATTTTTTTGTTGAGGGCATTACTTTACAGACTCACCAAGCAGAGTTTAAAATCCAAAGTGCCTGATAATCCTGAATGGATTCAATGTCCATTTCAATATTAATTCAAGCAGAAATTGGACATATTCTGCCATATACTGCTTGTTCAAGTGTAATTTTCTTAGAAAGATGATGCAGAGTTTAACTTTGTAAGAAAAGTGTATGCTGAAAGGCAATTTGAGCCTTAAAGACAACGCTGCTTTGTTGGATTTTCTTTCAGAAATTTTAGGACTATTCCAAGGCTTGCTAACACCTTCAGTACATCGTCGCAGGCCTTTTTTTGCAGGGCAGCAGGGTTTAGGCCTTCTAGTAATTAGAAGGTTACATGTTTGATTCCCAGCCTCTTAAAAATCCAGGGTGTGTGTGTGTGGTGGGGGGATGTGTGTATGAATGTGGAAACATTGTACATAACATGTGTATCATTACACACAACTCCCAAGTCAAGTATGATTACAGCTTTTTGCAATTGGAGTGGCATGTGTGCATCATTTCCAACTGTGGATGCATTTATGTGACACTTCTTTTTGCCCTCTGAACACAACCTGGACTAGAGATACAAGCATAGACTCATCACCGCAGTAAGGGACAGGTAATAGTACCAACACGGAGTGATGTTGGCTAAGAGACAGAAAACAAACTTGCAACGGTTATACAGCATCTTGCTAGTCCTTGTGGTGCTGATGCGGGCAGCAGGTAGCCTGCTAGGCGGGATAACCCCCCCACATCTGGAGACATCTCCGCGGGAAAACATGTTAGATCCGCAGGAGTCGTTGCCATAGCGACAGTTTGACAAATTCATATGACATTTATTAAATAAACTTATTGGAACATTGAACAGAGTCTGTCGCTCTACAGACGCATCAGTGACGGTTGTCTGTTGCGGTCACAGCCGCTTTCAACAGACTAGATGAGATTAGAAAACTGCACGACACCTCGTACCGTTTAACGTTACATCGATTCCGGATGAGAAATGCCGTCATGAGCGTTTTGGTGAGGCAGAAGTATCCGGGGACCGCATATTCACGCTGGGCTTTAAAAAGATTAAGTGACTAGCTAATGAGACACGTTTAGCTTAACTTGTCCTGACTGCGACCAGCTAAAAGTCGAGGTAAGGATAGCGCGTTTACAGGAGCTTTCAGGCTAATTTAGTCATCCCTAACTTCTGACAGCATGGCCTAAAGCTAGCAACACAACAGTTACCCCGGCTAACCGTTAGCTGCAGCTCGTAATGCTGTCAGAAGTTGGCAGTGCCTGTCCACATGGTGCGTGTCTCTATGGCGGCCCTTAAAGACCGAGAACACCCGGGAAGTTAGCCCCTGTTAACTCCATCAAACCGGATCCCTGCTGGCCGCCACTCACCCTCTGTCACTTCCAGCACTTTGATCTGCTCCTCCGCGGCGGCACGCACTTCTTGAACCGGGGATAGGATAGCTGTTAGGGTCTCGATCAGTGTCTCTTTTAGTCCCTGCTGGACCAGGCCGGCAGCCAAACCTGACCGTCCACTGCCCGCCGCACTCATGCCTGCTGTGTTTTCACTCGCAGCCCGCTGGAGAGTCAGTCCACTACCACCGCCCGAGGAGGAGCAGAAAGCCGCGGCCACAGCGGCAAAACGCGCCAATGCATGGAAGCGAGGAGGCGGGGACTCGCTGGAGGAAGGAAGCGCACTTTGTCCTCCGGTGCGGCCCACGTGTATTTCTTGTCATCACTGTTTTCGAACTCTGGCTCCCTCTTGCGGAGCGGGGGAGCGCTGTTTTAAACCGATTTCCTCTTAATGCCGCCCTATTGTTTATACCGTGTAAACTGTTTGCAGTGCATTTTTTACTCAATCGAGTTGAAATCTGTTAGATACACACAGTTTAAAGTAAGGATCCCCAAATTGCACAGAACAAATTACATTACACTATAAATCTATACTAGATCACAAGTTAGAGAACTGCGACTATACTACTATATCTGGAATAAAACTCCTTAACACCCTGATTTCAGCCTTTCATGCATGTGCTTTGACTTCACCTATACATTAACAGCAATTGATATATACACTATACGGCCAAACACACAATGATACTATTATCCGCAAGCACTTGTGCACCTTTTTCCCACGATTTAGGTGAAATTCAGGGAAATCTCAATGCTGTCTGAGTTTAACTGGCCTGCACCAAGCTCCACATGACATCATCAGAGACCACGCACACTGACATCTTCACTACAGGAAGACCATTAGAGGTCAAAAACTCATATGTCTATGTTGAATTAAAGAACACGTAATATGATAACAGTGTGCCAGTGCTGTTTCCCAACACCTAAAAAAAGTTAATGAAGGCATGAGCCCTGACCTCAACCCCATTACACAATCTGTGGCCAAATCACCACTGCTCTTGTGACAGAAAGGAGTAAGGACCCAAGGTCTTATGAAAAGCCCCTCCAGATTTGGATGTTTAGCAATCACATATGGGTGAAATATGGTAGGGGGGGTTTCATGTAGTATGTGCACACGTGTTCTCTTGGACATACAATGCACTTTATCATGTCACCAGCACATGAATAACTGAATGTGGTACAATACATATTAAGATTGCAACAGGCCTTGTCTGCTGCAGCGTATTGTGAAACCTCCCTGCGTCTTTGTTAACAGGTGTAATCTCACCTGAACTTTCAATTCACACGTCGCTCTTTTCCACATTGTGCAGTTCTTGGCGAGGCGTGACCGTCGTTCTGTGCACGCCGTAACCCAAAGAAGTGGCTGTGGGTTGTGTTACTGAGGGAGGAATTAGCAACTTCAACCGATAATCATCTCGCTCCAGGAAATAGACGAGATGTCAGACAGATGTGTTGAATGTGAGATGAACATGTGACACTCTGTTCATTTCCACCTAAAAATCCCATACTTAAGATATCTTTGGATGGAGAATCTTTACTGTGTGTAGCAAAAAGCAAACTTGTTGAATTTCTTACATTTCCCAGGATAAACTCCGATCCTCTTGAGGTCATTTTCATCCAGAATTCTGCTGACAGATCTTTTGAGTGACGTCTTTTGTAAGTCATTTCATCAGAGGGCTTCTTTTGTAATACTCAGCGTGCAATCAACAATACGTTGGGCATGTACAGGCCTGGCTTTCTGACTGCAATAAAAATCTTTGTGTCTCGATATCTCAGCTATAGGACTGCACTAATCTCAATTTCAGATGGACCCTTTAAAAGGTTTTTACCTAAATCTAAGCACCTGTGGGGTTTTTGCACTTGTTTGTCAACCAGAACTGAATTCTTTGTAGAAAATTTACAAGAAAACCTTGACAAGCAGAGTGTCAGTGAATATCAAAAATACAGATGGGTCCTTTTTACTGAAACTACAACAATGCTGCACTTATTGCTGCAGCCTGTAGGCATTTAAGAGAACACAGGTGAGGTGGTCAGATGAGGTGTAATCATACTCTCATGTTGTAGATCAGGAGCTGCAGGAGTAAACCTGATTGGACGGATGATTCTACCTTTGAATAACATCATTTTTGGCGGTGAAGCCAATTAACATGATTTTTCGATGCAGTGTCAGTTACGAGTTTAGAACTTTATCTTGATTCTTCAATTGTGCTCTCGTCTCGGAAGGTTGGATGTGGAACATCAGGAACTCATACAAGTCTGTTCCGCCTGAACAGTGGATGTCTGTTATATATGCAGATGAGCTGTTTTGAATGTGGCTGAAGATAAAGTCAAAGGGTAATTCTGGTATTATCATGAGGGTTTGAAATGATCAATAGGGATCCAGATTATTTGAATCCAGAACACTATAGCCAAACTGCTTGTTGTTGCCACTCTTCGGCTGAGATTACAGACTTTGCTAGGCTTTTACGTTTTGGCTCAATATTGGATTAAATCCATTTATTTTAGTCCCTTAAATAATTTAGACTCAAATGCATTGAAAACTTGGCCCAGGTTGTAAAACACCAGAATAACCCTTTAAGGTGAAACCAGTGAGAGTGACAGTAACAGACTTGTGTGTGTGTGGTGTGTTGGAGGTCAAGTACACTGCTCCTAGGAATGAACCAAACACTAACGCAGCCGTTTCTTATTGTTTAAGCAAAAAGAATTTGGTTTATGTAGAAACAAGCAATGTTTTGCAATTGGATATTTCCCTCTCCTACCAAAGAGTTAAAGCTAAAATAAAAAAAAGAAATGAATACCCATCCCATTGCACCCAGAAACGCCCCCATCTGAAAACGAATGCAGATGTTACTGACAGAAAGCAAAAGGAAACCTGGGGATAGCTCACATGGGAGATAGATATACGTGTACAGTTCATATATATAAAATATAAAATCTGATATATATTTTATATATATATTAAGTTGTGTTAGGTTTCAGTATTTTTCACTACACAGCATTAAGGTGGTGTGTCTGATTATCTTTTCTTTTTTTTTTTTTCTTCAAATCCTATCATATAAACCAGAAGGAGAGTCAAAGCAAAACAAATGAATTAACAAACAAACAAATGTGGGGGGGAAAAAAATGGAAACTAAGCAACAGACAAAAGGCCTCCGCCCCGATCCGATGCCCCTCCCCCAGCCCCAGCGGGGGGTGAGCTAGCACGGACGAGGTGGGACAGACCCGTCCAGCTGTACAGCGCAGTGGAACATAACTTACATATTAGCTCATTTTTACACGTACAGTCGTGATCAAGGCACAGGGATCTTCTACAAGTTATTTTTTTCTTCAATAAAGTTGTACAAAATAATACATTTTACAGTCTGTACAAGAATAATAGTCCAGCAGTAAAATAAAGACAGACGTACATAAAGCCAGAGGGGGGGGGGGGGGGGGGGGGGGGGGGGGGCGGGGGAGGGGAGAAGAGGGGGGGGGGGGGGGGGGGGGGGGGGGGGGAGGAGG
>CAAKHC010013451.1:0-11587 GCA_901007825.1 Macroramphosus scolopax
ACAGAGAGAGAAAGAAAGGACAAGACTGAGAAGAGAAACAACAGCAGTGATGTCACACGTACGGACAAAGCATGACATGTTGAGGCCTGCGAAGGGGGGAGATTAACGAGAGAAAGAGAAAGAGGCAGAGCAAGTGAGGTGAAAGAGAGAAGGACCAGGGAGACAGAGAGTCTTGTGCGTGCTGACAGTGATGTCGTGTCTTGGCCGTGCCAGCTGGACTCCGGAGACGTCTTCAACAGACACAGACCAGAACGAGCCTCCGTTCCGTGGAACCGGAGAGTGTCCAGAGATCAGGTGGTGGTGACGGTGCTGCTGAACGACCGAGGCACGAGGTTTCCCAGGAGAAACGATATCTTAGAATTAAGATTAAGGTTTATGCAGGTGTATCGTGTTCTGGTTGAGACATAAACAGTCATCAGCAGACTCATATTCATTCTGACAGCTAGCCAAAGCTAATAAATCTAAAAGCTTGAAGAGACTTGTTGAAAAGGTGCTGACGTGAAACGAGGCCAGACTTTGTTTATTGTGAGGAACAATAGTTTTAAACGATTTAAACAACTTCGCAGTGGTACAGGCCATTCGCCATTTTAACATATCAAAGATCTGATTCATCCCTGGAAACAGGAGGAGGGATGGAGGGATGGAGGGATGGAGGGAGGGAGGGAGGCCGCACGGCCACAACAGAACAACCGAGGCCCTGCACAGCCGCCGAAGCTAAATAAACATGCATATACAAACAGGCAGACTCAGTATCGATCACCACAGTATGTAAGACACTACATGCACATCAGAGTCAGTCAACAATAAGCATTTCATCGAGTGTATTTCACTTGGTCAAGGTGAACTTTGCATGCACCAAGGTTGACTCCATTTATTGTGACTCAAGTTCAAAATTGCTCCTTGTTTATTGGAAAATCTGCCCATCTGGCCGAGCATCTCGGCTGGCAGCAAGATGAAAGGATGACTCATAGAAATAATGTTGGGGAATGAGTGGAGAGCAAAGTATGTGAATCATGAGTAAGGCCTGGCAGGTCCTGATAGGCTCTGTAGTGGAAACCAGGCTAGACGGAGCCAGACGAGGCCGGCTGCCCAGCACCAGCACCCAGGGCAGCGGACCAACGGGGAGGCGCTGGCTGCAACAATGCGCCGGCTCTTTTTGCCAACTGTGCAGCCAGCTAGGCAGTGAATGGAAAGAGATAATGATGCATCACCTTCATTTAAATGGGGCACCACGACAGTGACCTTCCTTGGGTAGAGAACTAGGACAATTGAAAATGCTATTCAGGCAGGTCTGCATGTTTTGGCTATTAACTTTCCATTCTGTATTCTCAACATTTCCACAAGTGCCAGAAACGTTTTAAATAGTGCCGTGCCCTCCAGCCAACCACCGGTGGATGTTCACATTAGTGCAGCAGGAAGCAGCACCTTGAAACATTTACTCAGCTGTACATGTTGTAAATCTTAGCCTGCTACGGAGAGTTTGTAAAATTCACTTTTCTAACTTTTACTTCACAGAAACTCCAAGTTTTTAGATCTTTGGACACAAGAACCAATCAAATTTCACTTTGCTTTCTTCATGATTTCCATCTTTGCTTATTGGAGTTGGATTACTTCCTATCGTTAATGAGTGCAGTGCTTTTTCCCAGGTGCCTCTCAACCTGATAAGGGTGCTAACTACATGTCTTGCAATACCACGTTGTTCCATTAGAGGCAACATTGAGTAATAGTAGCATGAAGGAGCTCTATCTGTCTTTGCAGCTCTTCACCCGGCAGTAAGGAGGACGACATGATGCTGAAGCCCTGGTTCATTCCGTACTGCGACATCGTGAAGGAGCTCAAAGTCATTTCAGCCGCCGTGATCGAATGCAGTCAGGACACAAAGCTTGTTCAGATCAGATCAACACGGTCCCTCTAAGGACGACCGTTCAGCTTTGTTCCAGCGCACATTTGTAATATCGTGTGAAAGACGCCAGTTGTGGCAACAATTCCCTGTCTCCGTAAGTTTATTGTATTTTCCTACTGTCATGACAGTAATCACCGGCTTCCTGGAAGGTATAAAACTAATTATTGTGTTGTTCTGAAATGGGTTTGTACTGCAGTTAATGTACTAGAGCGGTGATTTTATGCAGTCCACTGGAGGATAATAACATGCTGCATAGACCGCTGTACATCAACATATTTAATCTTGACTCCACTAATAATCAGACATCATGCTTCTGCATATGCTTGAACTCACAAACCATTACTGCAGCTCAGCTGTCGATGGACAGGCAACTCCTGGGGCGGGGAAAATAAACACGAGGGCTAATTTTAGGCAGCGTACAGAGCGGGGCGCGATGTCAGGAAGAATTAGAGGCAGAGTTTCCATTTAATGAGATGACGTCTGACGCCGGCGACATGTTTTGTAGCTCGTTGAAACAGGAGACGTCTCATTTAGTCACATCTCAGGTGGATAGAGCAAACTAACTAGGAACACAGTTGTATTTCATTTCTCAGGGGCGCATAGTGCAGAGAGTGAAGAGAGAAGGGAGAGTCACAGTGCAGAGGACTGGGGGAGGAAGAGGTCTAATAACCTGTGTCCAGAGGAGGACTTTGTTCCTGGAGATACAGAGGAGAAAAGAGGCTTTATGGGGCTGGAAGTAAAGTGTCTTTATCTGTGCAGGAGCCAGAGGCTGCTGGGTCAAGCGGGGCTCGAGGCTGGCTGGAGGAGATAGTGAAGCTGGAAAGTTTCGGGTCGAGAGTTGGAAGGAGAAGAGAGGGAAAAAGTTCCAGGGAGAAGCCAGGTGTCCCGGCTCATTTCAAGAAAATCAGGACCGTGTAGCATCCAAGTCAGAGACCTTGATGTAAACACGCAGGGAAGCCAGTGGGGTCATGACTTGTTCCGTCTCTGCAGCTCCACTAAGATAATAACACAGTCGAACTGCCGCAGACATTCCGTCCGGAAAAATGCAGATGCAGATCGGGAAAGATTTGTTTGTGTGGCCGCTGACCACAGGTGAGTTTCTGTGGGCCGAAACCACAGCGGTCGTCTTGGTAGAAGAACAAATAAGAGAGCAGCCGTTGCATATTTAACGCGGCTGCTGGAAATAAGTGTGGATGCAGGAAGATGAAAGCCAGACGAATTATATGTGATCATCTCGACACTACCGGTGCCATCAGAACTGGAAGGAAAGAAGAAGAAAAAAAAAAGGCATTAAAATGCATCCAAAAGCGTGAAAAAAGTGTTTTGCACCGCTACGACTCCGGAGACTGTGTGTGACCAAAGTGTTTTCATGAAAACCATCAACCCTCACAGTGGAAAATGGTTGACTGGGTTCATATGAGGTTGAGTCTTGAGGATGATCCAGTCTACTGTACAAGTTTATCTGTGCAGCCAAGATTCAACACATGTTTTTTTCTGTAATTGCACTGCTTTATAAAATTACAAAAGTACGCACATGGATTCTTCTGCAGAAGGTGAATAAAGGGGATGTCAGAGTGAATCCTCCCTGTTAGAGCCCTGACAGTACTGATGCTGGCTGATGGTTTCCCTGATGTGATAAAAAAAAAAAGGATTCCGCCTCTAATCAAGCAGCTTCTTGTTTACTGCGGTTTTAGTTTACAGACACTGTCTGCTGCGAGAGAGACACAAGTTTGGGAAACGTTGTTGGACAGGTGCAGTCGGGCTTTCAAGCCTCAAGATTAAAGAAATAAGTGAATGTTCCAAACGCTGTAGGCTCACATAACAATCAGGAAACTGTTGCGATGTCAGTTTCAGGTTGCTTATTTACAGTGAAGTACAGAAAGTTCGCTCGTATCGTGGCCTTAGGAAAGATTATAATTACAGCTGTTAGCTTTTGAAAGCACCTCAACAAGCCTCCAGAGACAAACACACGTCAAATAAGTCACCAGCTCAGCACCGCAGCTCCAACACAATCCCCCCACTGTTAGGAGAGACAGGTGAGCGAGCGTTGGCTCGTTCTACAGACACTCACCGTCTTCTGAACCCCGAGTATGTCGGGACAAGAGCCGGATATTAGAGTGCCAAGCTTATCTCAGTAGTTAGGGGTGTTGACATGCACGTTAACAACCCAGATGACAAGATGAACACGCTTGTTGAGGAGCACTCTTAATTCTTTGAAGCGTTCGAGAAGAGAATGTGACCAGAAGGTTTTTGTAGCAGCTCTTCTGTGACGGGACGAATCAATGCAACAGAATAAAGACTACAGGTACAATACGTGTACAGTCTTATACTGACTTTGTAGTAGTGGATGAAGGTGATGTGAAGTACTTCCTAAGCAGAAGGGTTTTGTGTTACAAAACAGGTGCAAAATATGTGGTGACATTTTCTCAGCTGCTGTTTACAAGATCAATAATTAGCTTCAACCTTCAGATTTAATCCTTTAAATCCAAAGTCTAAGGAAGGTAAACACCTCCACGTCCCTGAAAACTATCTATTTATTTAAATTCTCACATTACTCCAACTGCTGCGTAACAACTCTATATCACCGAATTAAAGTTTCACTCAGAGTTAATCTAATCTGATTTGGATTTACTTTCTTTTGACTTCACAGGGTCGTGAATAAAAGACAAGGCACAGTATTTGCATGCACCGTTTCCTGCAGACGATCACACATTCTGCGGACATTAACTCGAGCGGTCACGCTTTCATATTGGCTGGGAATACTGGGGGAATTGGAGCCGATGTACCAGAAAAAGTCTTTAAGTGAACACTTCAACTGATTATTCACAGTGTGATGAGAAAGGTGGAGAGCGTTTAAGAATGGGAGGAAAATACAGAATAAGGTTAAATTTTGATACAATTCTCCAAAGACGGTTCTGTTTTACCTTTTAGTTTGTGTGTTTGTTTATTAGGAGTTTGCAAAAAAAAAAAAAAAATACCCAGCCAGGAGTTTGACGTGTGTCAACGAGGAGCTCATTAAATTTTTGGGGCAGATCCATTCAACATAGTGGGATAAAAAAAGGTTTCCTATTGGATTTGACTGCGGTTTGCCCTGTGCGAGTGCATTTCTAGTTCAGTGAGTGTCCCATTACAGCAGCAAGTTTCTGCTAGAGAACCCTGCAATGAATATTTTAATAAGCAGGTACACATAAGAGACGGTGGCATGCGAATCAGATTGTTCTTGACACGACACAGATATATCACGACAACACTTCTTAGTAGCTGCTGATTGCTTGTCCGGTGTGAATGATAACAGCAGACTGGTGCTGTATGTGTAGGTTAGTAATAATGTTTTGACTCTCAGCTGCTGCACGAGGAACTCCCTCCCGACCTCCCTTTGTCTTTTAATACCATCTACCAAACACACTGATTCCCTCAGACAAACCCTTTCAAGCACTTATGAACATGCTCAAATATAAATAAGCCAATGTTTTATTAGTGGTTGGAGGGTGAGGATGGGGATTCATTATAATATTAGTCTACTCAGTTCATCGTTCACAATGAGGCATCAGTTACATCTTGTTTACGCAGTGATTTTAGTAATTTGTGCCGACGGACATTTTCAAACAGCCTCCTTTCCCTCTGATGGAAAGGGGGGAATCAAAGTGTCTATCATGAAGGACGCGTTCCATTTCTCTGTAAATCTGCTCCCCTGAATTGGAGGCAACGGACGTAGAATCTTCCAATTTGTTCCCATTTTGCCAGGAATGCAATAACCCACCTCTTTGCACTTCATTACTAAGATTCCAGCGGCACCTATTTCACGAGGACATACATCAATTTCGCTGCTGGTGACGCAGGACCCTCGACAGGTTAATAACTGATGTCTCTCCTCTGACTCTCTGTGGTCCCATAAAGGAGAAATGTGTAGGATCTAGTGACACCTAGGGAGTAAGTTTGAGATTGCAAGCTGGAGAAGTTCAGGGAAAACTGCAGCACCCAGAGGGGTCTTCACATATGATGAATGACTCGGCTGAAATTGGACTTGGAGGTATGATTACATAGTTCTGATGTTATATTGCATTTCTGCCATAAGATCCCTCCAAATACTTCACACTGCTCCTTTAAATGTACCCACCATAAGCTTGCTTAATGGAGACTGAATTCAATTGTCTGCTGGCTCTGTTTATCCTGGAAGCCGTCAGAGTGTCTGTTATCTGTACCTCAGACGTCAGTCCTGCAGGACTGCAGCCACATACTGAGGTAAGTCCATTAGGCACTTACTTCCAAAGCCGGAGAGGTCCGGTACCCTCCGGCTAGCTGCTCTGCAAAAGACAGTGCACTTTAGATGTGTTTAATAGTGTTGTCCAGCCAAACTTAGTTTGCCTCATCACACACATCAGAGCAGTCACACAGTTTTGACAAGTAGACGCAGAGGCACAACCGAAAGACATAAACACACACACACTCTCGGCATCACTCACATTGGGACTCTGCGCTGTGTATGTGTGTGTCTCAGTGCGTGTCTGTTTTCCAGTCGACCCTCTCTGCTCGCCCTTGCCATCTGTTCTCCATGCTGTGGAACACGGCCCCGCCTCTGGCTGCAGGCGTCTCCTCATCGCGGCGAAAAAGTGTCAACACTTAGGATGGAAGTTGATAAGGATGTGACTTTGACTCTTTTTTGAACTCTTAAGAAAACCGATGACGCTTCCACAGAGTTGTTTTTTTGTGTCGGTATGATTTGGATAACTTGTACCTGTTAGTATGTTATTATCTCCAATTTTAGTCAGTGTTCACTCTGGTAGCAAACTTGAAAGGACAAGAAAGGTGTTGATGTTTTTCTTTGCTTCTTTAACGGTCGCAGCTGCAAGCAGGGCTCCAATGGAAGTGAGATTTACAGCACATTCACATTCCCAACTCGTCAAATGTGACAGCGTGGTCTGTGGTTCTGTGAATCTGTTGGCAACACCCGTCTCATTTCTGGAAGTATGACGCCTTCAAAAACAAAATCGTCTTCAAAAACACTGATGTTTTACGATGTTTCAACACTACGGTTGACGTCTGGTTAGGTTGACGCAATCGAAACACTTGACGAGGGTTATCCTAAGATCGTGGTTTAGGTTCAAGTGACTGCTTCCTGAAGGTCGATAATAACCACAAGCTGAAGGTTAGGGGGTGACTGTGTTTTTTAGATGACAGTCTTGTGATACTCGTGGAAGACACGGGTTCCAAAAAGCGATCGTCTGTGGCAAAGTTTAGTGTTTTTCTGACTCATCCACCAATCCGACCTCATCCTTTTGCGGATGTTCGCACTATATATAGACGTCATCTGACTTCCCCTCCAGTCGTAATTGTTACGGCCACCAGATCCTCATCTCGACTGATATTTAAGGCTCCGAGGCCGAAAGTGAAGGATTTTGTTTTGTTCAGTGAATATTTGTTTTCATGTGTCTCTGCTTGCCACTTATGCTATTAACACAGCTTGCCACACGCTAAGATTAGACACAAACAGCAGCATGGAGAGTCGTCTCCTCAAGACTGAGGCACAGACTGGAAATATTTGTTTATCAACAGTTTCAGAGCTCCATAAAGCAAAGAAAGAATTACTTTGACAATGCATGCGACAAAATCTGAATATAGTCATGTGAACTTTTGCTCCATCCATGTCATTTACATCATATCCAGATGTGGGATGCAGTGGTGGCTGGCTAAGCAAAGTGGCCAGAAACGATGTACAATCCCTCAGGATCGCCCTCGAGTTGGAGGAGTCCAAAATATGCACACTGCACCCCTCAACAGGCTCCCTCCAATGCAGGTGATGCAGTGATTCAAGAGGGGTGACCTTGACCAACTATTTGACATCAGTCAAGCTAGATGAAGGGACGGGTGATAGTTTTTCTAAACAAGTATTATTGCACTGTAAATGGGTCGGTTTATCTTGTATGTATTGTATCTCATTACTGTTAATTTCCATCATTAAGTAAGCAAACATCTTGAAAGTTGAATTTCTGAATTAATTTGCTACATTACAGTTCTAAAGTCACAATTTTGACAAAGCCTCACAAATCGAATGTAATCAGAAAGGTAGATTAGAGGCAACGAGCAGCTCCGATGTTGTTGGTTTTACTTAAATAGACAAGGTAGAAGGAAACCTGGGAATGTTGGGGGCTTCACATGTTCAGATGGAAAACCAGGAGACACAAACACACACGCAAAGACAGAAGTAAAGACAGATGTGTGAAGAAGGACATATCGCACACACTCAGACGCATGCGTGTGGACACGTGCACACGAGCGCCTGGCGCACACACACACATACACACACACACACACACACAGGAGATCTGCTGCCTCCAAGAACTCCCATCTGTTGAACCAGCAGTCCGGGTTGGTCCTAATGAGAAATAATGAGCCTTCACTAAATAACAACAGCTTGGACAGATTTCACCTCCACATCAGATTTTATTAGAATGGCATGGACACTAGTTGGTTCTCCAAGTTACAAAAGCAGTTTTGTTTTTCATTTCAAACCACATCTTGGCATTTAATATCCTTTTACTGTCAGACGACAAGCGATGGCACACTTACAGTAAAACACATGAATGCCTGTTTGCGTTTCACAGGCCAATCAAACATCGAGTCACTGAGAGGTGTAGAAAAATGGATGCACAAAAGCATTACAGTAAAACTCTGAATTCAGACGTCTCCTGCATGTTAATGAGCTCGACGGAGAGAGAAACTGCTGCATTCAGATTTTTACACTTGCCTCAAATAAATCAGAGCAACAGCTGGAATAGATGTCAGCAGAAATACTAACAAAGTGTGTGTGTGTGTAGAGCACCGGATATCAAGTCAGGGAATCCAATTGGCCTTGCACGGTTTCAAGCTGTAAGAAAGAGGAGAAAAGATGAGTGTACACACACACACACACACATACACACACACACACACACACACACACGCATACACAGTAAGAGACAAAAAGAGAGAAAGACAGAGAGGCACCTTAATGAATCAAAAAATGAGGTAGACAGGCAAGCAGATGGATTTTGTCAGGTATCATCTGCCTATCATCAGGAAGGGCAGAATGGAAGATGGAAGTCACCTCCAAAGGTATTTATGGTTGTTGACACCTTGTTTGTCCAATACTGTCACTTTTCAGGAAATTAATAAAGCAAATTTTTGATTTTTTTTAGCTTTTTCCTTCAGACAAAATCATCTCATGGTTTCCTTTTAGCTCCGCTGTGTGCATCAGTTCATTCAAGACGGAGGTACGAGGGTTTAGTGAGGATCTAATGCAGTTACAGGATTTAGTCACAATTTTTCATGGGTTAAATATGTGTAGAAGATGAGTGAGCGACAGCATTGATACACACACACACCTTGTTGTAGAACTCAAGCAGCTCCTGGTGGTTGAACTCAACAAAGACATTTTCCTGAACCTAGAAAGAGGAAGAGAGAGAGAAAGAAAAGGCGGTTAAAGAGGTGTAAAAGAAAGAAGGACATTTAAACCTATCAAAAAGAAAGAATGAGTTGGGTACATGAACATCAGAGGATAAGAACACATGAATCCGAGTCATCAGCACGACTTCTTGTTCTTTCTATAAAAGCCCTCATTTATTATTCCTGCTCTCTGGCCAGTACGTAGCAACCTCGTATCCATCAGTGAGTTAAAAATAAACTGAAGGCAAAGTCGCTGTCCGGCGGCAGACGCTGGGAACACCCATCACTCTCTCCCCCTCTGCTAACTTTCAAATAGTCGCGGCTGGCTGCGTCACTGCGTGAATAAAGGTTGATAATAACACAGGCTGAACTAACACACGCAATTAAGCCGCCAGGGTAAACAAGTGTACATCACGTACACCATGAAGCATATGAGAAATCTAATATAATGACAGAACTAATTCATTTCAGGAATGTTTTTTAGGGAAAGTAATGGATGTGGAGGCTGAGATGTGAACTTAATATCGGAGATGTACTGTTCCAATACTTTAAAAGTCACAGCACTAATGCTACGACATTTGTTGAATAACAACTTTTGTTTTAAGGGAATGTAAACTGAATCATCAGGCTTTTTCTTGGGTTCAATTTTTGGACACTTTGTTTTGACTGCAGGCTCGAACACTCACAAGGTTCAAAAAGAAAGATTCGCGCAAACATTTTAAATGTAACTGTTACACGCCCACGCGAGCAAATTCGTGAGAATCAGCCCGGTAGTTTGTGCATGCAATTCCCCCGACATACAGACAAAAACAACAGACGTGGGTGATAAAAAACCCTCCTTGACGGAGGTATAAGAGCAACCAATCGTAGACTGCTATCATCATCATCATCATCACACCATCAGAACCAAAGCCTGAAGAATAATCCTCCCCCGTGAGTGGGCATAATGGCGAGACACTTGAACACAACAACCGCCATTGACAAAATCACTGTAATATGTGTGATGCCGTCTGGGTAGCACATATTGAGAAGAGCAGTCTTGTAGCCGGCCGAAGAGCACTTTTTATAATCACCCTGAATGTTGATAAAAGCACTAAACCCTTTGGCTCCAACAAGTAGGGCAGAGGAGACCAGGTGGAGACAGACGAGGAAGAATGAACTTCAGACAGACACAACAAAAGAAGCAAAAATAAACTAAAACCACATGTCTGTTGTCAGACTGTTACACTCCACTCAAGGCCTCTCCTCTGCAGTTTGCTGCTCGGAGACTAAACGGGGCTTCAGGGCTTGAAGCTAACTGGCTGGTTGGGTAGGTGGGTGGGTTTGCTGGGTGGGTGGAGGGAGACCATGTGTCACAGCAAATTAATGGCAGAGATATCAATTAGAGGCAAAGTTAAAGTACAGGAAGGAGTGCAGAGAGGGAAAATACATCGTATCAAAGCCGCCACTCGTAGCTACACGGCTCTCCGAGAATATAGGACATCTTTGAATGTAGCGTTTGCAGGGGGGGAGCACTGCGAGGACAGCTACTGCACCACAGTTAATAAACAACTTATCAAAGTGTTGTTATTCAGTGATCAGCGAAGATGTGCATGAAAGTAGGAGGGATTAAATACAATTCCTGTGGATTACAGAGGGGCTGTTGTTAGAAAATCACTCGGAGTAAATATTGGGCATGCAGTTGAACAATTTGAATAATGAACACACCCTGTGCTTCCAACAGCCTCCGCTCACACCACTCAGGTTCCTATTGATCTCCACTGTGGCGAGCACTAATGCGATGAGGAGGAACCTGCGCCACAGGATCAGTGATTTGGGTTAATGGTGCTCGGCGTGCTCGGGTCACAGTTAAAGCGCCCACCTCAATAAACACTCGTCGGCGTCGGAGCTGTCGGTGTCGGTGTCTGACGGAGGTGAGATGTGGGGCGACCGAACATGCAGCCATGTGATGTGGATCAAAACTGAACTACAGCAAGCCACAACACTTTCTTCAGTGTGACTACGGGGGAGAGGATGAAAGTGTCTTGAAGATTGACCGCGAGTCCTGATAAGACTCTCCCGACCCTGCCGAGTGCGAGCGAGAGAGCGACGGTTGTGTAGTATTCACAGTGGTGTGCGTGTGTGTGTCAGTGCGGTTACATGCAGTAATTAGCATCGTACAAGACAACTACCGGACAAGATCTGGGTTATGCAAATTCATGTAAACAGGGGCATATCAGTTACATCGAGTCAGCATCGGACAAGCATCGGGTTTCTCGTTAC